>JARJHM010000971.1:0-98930 GCA_033356055.1 Carex pumila
AAGTGAAGTACCAATCCATTCTCAAACAAGGTTCTACCACTCAAAAGAAATTAATTACATTGTGCAACTATTGTTGTAAAATTGGTTATACTTTTTTAGAGTGTAGATTTAGGAATGCAAACAACAAACAAAATGTTGTTTGGGTTCCTAAAGTTATTCTAGCTTAGGTTCACATTTAATCTCCCATAAATTATTACAATTGCCAAACATAAAGGAGGAGATTAAAACAAGGTATATGTTAGTTACTAACTCAAAAATAACTAATATATACTTTGTAGGTGTGCTTGATTTCATCTTAAAAGGAAAGTGCTTGGATCATTGATAGTGGATGCTCACACCATATGACCGGTGACAAATCTAATTTCAAACTCTTAGAACCATATGATGGAGGTACGGTTACCTTTGGAAATAATCAAAGAAAGAGCTCTATTATAAGGACCATATTGAATAAAACACCATATGAGCTATGGAAAGGGTACAAGCCTAAGATATCTCATTTTAAAGTATTTGGTTCAAAATGCTTTGTTCTTGATGAATCTCCCAAAGTGACCAAATTTGATTCTAAATCAATTGAGGGAATGATTGTAGGATACTCAAACTCAAGTAAAGCCTATAGAATTTACATTCCATCTCAAAGAATCGTAATTGAATCCGTACATGTTAAATTTGATGAAAATGCTAATCAAAAGATCGAGAAAGGTATTGAAATTGTAGGTGTTGAAGTGCCAATTCTCGATCAAGATGAAGTTGAGATTCTCGATCAAGATGAAGTTGAGACAAGAACCGACATAATTGAGAATCAATCCGAGCAAACTCAACCCGAAATGGATACAACCAAAAATATTGAGACGGATCAACAAATTGAAGATGAAACCAATAAGGAGATGGATCCAGTAGTTGAAGGAATGCAAACCGAAGAGATACAACCTACAAGAATTGAGTACCAAATCCCTCAAGACCTAAGGGAAGTACCATCTCATCATCTTTCTAATGTTATTGGTGATCCTAGGGAAAGAATTAAAACAAGATCCAAATTAACTCAAATGATAGGTCATTGTGCGTTTGTATCTCATATCGAACCTAAAAATTTCAAAGATGCAAATGTAGATCCTAATTGGATTTGTGCCATGCAAGAAGAACTTGCTCAATTTGAAAGGAACAAAGTTTGGGAACTCGTACCTAAGCCAAATGATAGAATGATTATTGGAACCAAATGGGTCTTTAGAAATAAAAAGGATGAAGATGGAAATGTAATTCGCAACAAAGCTAGGTTGGTAGCTCAAGGGTACAAACAACAAGAAGGTATTGACTTTGAAGAAACCTTTGCACCCGTAGCTCGTCTTGAATCCATTAGAATGCTTTTAGCATATGCCTCAAACAAAAATTTCAAATTATTTCAAATGGATGTTAAAAGTGCATTTTTGAATGGATTCATAGATGAGGAGGTGTATGTCAATCAACCTCAAGGCTTTGTTGATCCAACATTTCCTAATCATGTGTATAGACTCACCAAAGCACTATATGGACTCAAACAAGCCCCTAGGGCATGGTATGGTAGATTAAGTTCTTTTCTAATTGAAAATGAATTCATTAGAGGCAATAATGACACAACTCTTTTCACCAAGAAGAGAGATGGATCACTTTTGGTGGTGCAAATTTATGTAGATGATATAATTTTTTGTTCACCTAATGCGACACTTGCCGAGGAATTTTCTTATCTTATGAGTAGTGAATTCGAGATGAGCATGATGGGTGAATTGAATTTCTTCTTGGGACTCCAAATCAAGCAACTCATGGATGGCACCTTCGTTAGTCAAACCAAGTATGCGAAGGAGTTTATCAAGAAATTTGGAATGACCGAAAGCAATACAAGCAAGACACCAATGGCTACGAATGCAAATCTTGACTCGGATCCAAATGGCACATCGGTGGACATCACTCAATACCGAGCTATGATAGGTAGCCTACTCTATTTAACTGCTAGTAGACCCGATATAATGTTTGCGGTATGTCTATGTGCTAGGTATTAAGCAAATCCCAAAGAATTGCACTTGAAAGCCTTTAAAAGAATTCTTAAATATGTCAAGGGTAGTTTAAATTTGGAATTATGGTATGGCAAACAATCGGATTTAGACTTGATAGGATATGCCGATGCCGATTTTGCCGGAGACCTTATGGATAGAAACCTACCCCTTGAGGAGTTGGCCTATTTATGCCGATGGATCCTCAACTGATTACAAGAAATGGTTTGACCGAAACTACATATCCGGGTCTTCAATCTATGTTTCTCACCTTCCATCTCTACATCGGTTGCTTTTTCTCTTTATCAACAACATCCTCATGCCCAAAGCCACAATCAAAACCAATCTTGAATGGGGACTCATGTACTTTCTTCGTCACCTCATTCAATTGGATGAAAAAAGGATCAACATACCCTACTTCTTTCTTCGTCACATTAATGGTGCATTTTCAACCAACAACCATTCTCTGCCGTATGCCCATCTCATTCATAAAATCATCCGCCTCAACCATATCCGATTACCGGAAGATGCAGAAGTGGCATTCCCGACCAGTTTGGTTGATCACTTGACAAAAATCGGGTGGGTCCATGGTCATTCACAATTCGGTCTGAGGCGTTATGAACCCGATGCAAGAGCCATCAATCAATGGATAAACCATCCGGAAGCCTTACCCAATCAATATTGGGATCCGGAAGAAGTAGTAGCCCCGGCTCAACCTCAACCTCAACAACCACAATACATGCCACAAGCGGGTGATTTTGTTCCTCCATAGGGCCAAGAAGCACAACTGGTGTGGTTGTGCCAACAAATGAATGCTCAACGTCTTGAGATTCAACAGAATCATCAAGCAGTGCTAAAGAGGTTCGATAATTTGGACAAGGGACAGTTGAAGATAAGAAGACAATTGAGAGAACATGCTCGAGCTCTCAACACGCTTGATGAAGCACAATCCAGTCTCTTGAATCGCTTCATCCGGCAATATGGTCCCTTGGGAAGCCCGGCACGAGCACGTGAGAATCTAGTTGAGGAAGAGGACCTAGATGACTTGGAAGAGGAGCTTGAAGGTGGTGGAGAAGAAGAAGCGCCTGATGCACCAAATGACCCCATGAACGACGAGTAGACCGCAAATTTCAAAATAAAAACTTGATAGATTAATTGTGTGTTTGATTACATGAATTGTTTGTTTTGATTACATGAATTGTTTGTTTTGATTGCATGGTTAATTTGAATTGTTGAATTGATGAAATGTTGGTTTAAATTTGGTTAATTTAGTTGAATTACTTGAATGGTGATATTTGGAATTTGGTGTGGATATGTATGAGATGTACATGTTTTGTTGTGATGTATGAATTGATAACTTGTTAGGGACTATATTGCAAAATTGCAAAATTGTTTGAATATGTCCAATTGGATATATTGGAGCCTTGACAAATCTTACTAAATTACTTGGAAGGCATGAATTGAAATGGGTTATATGCATGGTTTATGCATATTGATATATATAAGTTGATATGGTGAATTGAAATTGAATTATCCTGCATGTTAAAGTTATGCCCTCAATTTTATTCTTGGTTGTAAATTATTATTGCTATATTACTAAATTGAGGGGGAGTGCATAATTTGAGGGGGAGCACTTTAAATTAGTGCTAATTTTTCACCCTTTCGTCGATTTCCAAAAGGGGGAGAAATTGGTACAAATGGATTGAATGCAAAATCAAAATTGGATAAACTAATTTTTCTGAAAATTTTCGATTTATGCACTTACTCACATTGTATGTTTTTGCAAATCGCCAAAATGGGGAGATTGTTGTTCGTACAATAATCTTTTACGTCTATTTGACTAATTTACAAAAACATACAATTATTGAATTTTACGATTTCTTCTATTTTGAGAATATGTAGGTCCAAGAAGAGTAAGAACTGTTGAATAATAAGCTTGGACTGAAGAAATCATGAAGACCTTTATCAAGAATACATATTGTAAAATCAAATGCTTGGTAAAGTATGTGTGAGGTTGATTAAATTGAGATAAAACGTTATGAACGTTTTTAAAACGTTGGTAACGTTTTATAATAATCAGAAACCTCAAAAGAATCAAGTTATAACGTTATAACGTTATACAACTGTTGTAACGTTTTACAAACGTTATAACGGTTGATAAACGTTGTAACGTTTAAAAGCTACAGAACAACTGGAGTGCAGCTGTTCAATACAAGCAATAAACGTTGTAACGTTTATAAATCGTTATAACGATTTTGAAACGTTGTAACGGTTATAAAACGTTATGTAACGTTTTCTAAGCTGTCAGAGAATTAAAACCCTAAATCGTATTTGAATAAAACGTTGTAACGTTTAATAAAACGTTGGTAACGTTTTATGTCAAACAGCTCATTTTTGAGCTGCCACTATAAATAGACTGAAGGGATCACTTTCAAATCCATCTCAGCCGACCCTAATCATTTTAAAAGCGATTTTCTGAGAGCTTAGCCTACTCCATTGTTGTGAGAGCTTAAAACTTCAAAATCCCTCAAGCAACCTCAAACCTACTTCACTAATCTTAATCTAGATTAGGTTAGAGTAATCTATTGAGTGTTTCTCTTGTGTTCTAGACAATTGAGACCTTGTTCTCATCTCTTTGAGTTGGCCGTTTGACTTCCCGCTTGGTGTGTAAGGGCTCAACGGTTCACAAGTTGTAATCCTTTCGTATTGGGTAATAGAAAGGCGCACCACTCAAGGTTGCGAAGCCCCGGAGACGTAGGCCTTTGTTTTGCCGAACTCCGTTAACATCCCGCGTGTCAAATTTCTCTAAACTCATCTATTTAATTTCAATTGCAATTTAATTTCAGTTTTTGAGCAATTAGAGGTGCCCCTAAGTGTAACACCTTCATCCAGTCATTCTTCCCCTTGGCGACCTTCTCGTGGGCCCTACCGATGCCACGCGGCTTCTTGTTAGTGGCGGAGTTTTCGCGAGAGTGGGGGGGGCCACGGAGGAATGCGAGTGGCGAAGGGATGATGTGGAAGGAAGTCGCTGTTTTGTGCTCGGTGCTTCGGATCAGATCTAGAGAGAGCAAGGAGAGTGTTTGTGCTCAGTACTTGGGTAAGAGAAAGAGAGAGCAGAGGTTTTGGGTTCGGTGCTCTACCAAGAGAGAGGACGAAGGAAATAGCAGAGGGTTTTTTCTTTACGTGTAGAATAAAGAGAGGATCATCCGAAGATAATCGTCGTTCGCTGTCTCCTCCTCTCTCGCTCGCTCTAGGGTTTTTTTTCTTTTATTTGGAAGAAGGGAGTGGGGACGGGATCGGGGAGGGAGATGGGGAAAAAAAATTGCTGGAGAAAGAGGCGCAGCGCTCCAGCGAAAAAAATTAGATTCAATCTGCACGATTTTTGATTCAAATCCAACGGTGCAGAACAAATTATTTGTTTAGATGACTTAGATTCAATCTGAATTTCGATCAATAAATCTCAGCCACACAACTTTCTGTCATCCAATTCAATTTATGATGCATAATATAGATGAGAGATATGTACAACTCGTTTATCCCACTCGTTCATTATCAAAAATGAAAAAAAAAAATAGAAAAAGCAAACCGCTAATATTGGAGAATAAAATATCCAAAAAAATAATGCAAAGAGTGATTACCAGATCCACGAAGCAAAAGAACCAAATAAAAATTGCCTCGAGACATACCTTTTATTATTATTATTTTTGTATAAAAGTCTTCATTTAAAGTAGCCGAGAGCCCGAGATGCTAAAATAAGACTAAAGCAAAAGCCCAAACAATCAATTGGCGCAGGTGGGATAAAAAAAGCCTGCTGCCATTTTTTAGAAAGGACAGGATTATCAATGAATTAGATTTGTATCGGTTTTTAACGAACGAATCTGTGTTCTAGTCCAATAATTATAAAAACACTGTGGAAGTTAAAAATAAATGAGGATCGGAATATAATGAACACACAGGATCCAAATGAAGATCTCTCTCTACTACTTGAACCGGTTGAACTGAATTTGATTCCTATTATAACTTGGTTCAAACTTCTTAAAAAACGAAATTGTCTAAGAAACACAAAACTTTGTTTATAAATAATAAATGATGAGATTTAATACTCTACCTTTTAACTTCTCTATATGTTTGCTCGCTTATCAATTGCATAATAGGTTGCAATTTTTAAAATGAAAAACTATATTTTAAAATACCAACCCCACATATATTATCGGTTCGGCGTCAAAATTGAATTCTCTCTATATATGTGGCATGATAAGATTTATATATCTTTCATCATTATTCATTTTTCACTGAAGAAAATGATTGATAATTTTACTGTAAAAGAGGTGAAGAAACATTTTGCTATAACGGCTCTATATATAAACAACTTTGGTTTTTTTTTTAAATGAAGTAGTGTATGGTTATGATCACTCGTTTGTCATTCTATAGTTATGATTATTTATCACTTTTATAGTGTGTGGCATGTTCATGCTTCATTCATTTATCACTTTTTCAGTGTGTGGTTATTTCACTCATTTATCACTTTGTAGTGTGTGGTAATTTTACTAATGTATCACTTTGTCGTGTGTGGTCTTCAATCATTTACCACTTTGCAATGTGTAGTCAGTTCACTCATTTATCACTTTGCATTGTGTGGTCATTTCACTCGTTTATCACTTTGCAGTATGTGATCAGTTCACTCATTTTTTTATATTATAGTATGCGGTCATTTCATTCATTTATCACTTCGCAGTGTGTGGCCAATTCATCCTGATATCACTTTGCAGTGTATAATTAATTCGCTCATTTAATTTTTTGAGAATATAATATGTACAAATATAGTAATATAAATTAATGATTATTATTATCAATACATTTAATATAGTTTATTTTTAACATTAAAGAAAAAAAAAACAATTACTCCACAAATTTCTCATGTCATCTATATTCTAAAATTTTCCATTAATTAAAATACTTCGAAAATCCGCAAATTGATATTTCCATTTTCATTCTCATTTCTAAAAAAAATGACAGTTGCCGAACAAGTCTTTAGAATTAAACCCACTAGTATTCTCATGCCCACAAATATATATATACTAGCTCCGCTCTTCAGTTTTTGTGTGATTTCTCTGAGTTTTTAGAGATTTTCTGTGTTTCAGACGATATATACCACCATGTAGCCATTATTAATTCTTCCATTTGGAAATGTGCAAATGGCATTACATAAAAACTTTAGCCATATTAGCAACTACTGTGCGAGACAGAATTTGAATGGGATGAAATTTATGATCAGACAATTCATAGATTTAGCATGAGTAATGCCAAGGATGACATGAATTGAAGTCTACAAAATTTATGATCATACGTAACATAAAAATTACGTACATGCACGCTCCTGTACTATCTACATACTTTGAATAAGCTTAGCTAATTGGGATTTCCTTTTAGTTGAATTGGTAATACCAAATCATGAATTACATACATTTTTTCTACTGAAGTTTCATTTCATGTAGTTAAGATATTAGAGAGAACAAAACCAAGGCTAATCTGAACAAAAAGAACTATATATATGACCACAAGATGTTGATACGTAAGTCTCAGAGATCACAAATTTTGAATTTTAACTCACTGACTCTTAAACTCTCGTATTTAATTTATATAATTTTTTTATTTGATAGGTGTATCGTGTTATAAACCAAACAAAAGTTCTATTCTAATTTAGGTTTATGATTTGAAATTTATTTAGAAGTTGTATAAAGTAATTGGTAAAATCAAGTAGACAAATTTAATAAATTTTAGCGAACGTATCACTCTAATTTTAATCAATAAATTTAAATTTCATTATTTTTTAAAATCTTTATCTTAGACATAACTAGTCACTAGCATGAAATTTATATATTTTATGTACATGAGTGGCTTACAAAGAAGAATAAAATGAACAATTATAGCATCTTTCCATTTAAGCTCACACTGTTAAATACCAGTGCTAAAAATAGTGCAACCACTTGTGATACAAAGAAGAAGTGTCGCCGGAATCTCTCATCCTTGAATGTTTCCAATAAATTATAAAACAATTATCAACCCTAAAAAAATTATGCAAAAAATAATTCAAAAATAACACCAATAGATAGTGATGAAAATGGTATACGGGAAGGGTTAAAATACACTCTCTTTTGTGTTTCTAACGTGCATTCACCTCTTATATCTTTATTTTCAAAGTTTAAAAAATTAATTCAAATCTTCTAACGTGTTCTTCATATTAAAATGTGGTTAGAGACCAAATTTTACATTTTTTGAAAATATTTTGCTATTTTTTCAGAATTTTTGAAAATCATCACTTTGCTCAATTTTTTTTATTGTTTAGTTTAATAAAAAAAATCTGAAAAAAATAGTAAATTTTTTTTTAAAAAAAAAATGTAAAATTTGGTCTCCAATCACATTTTAATATGAAAAACACATTAGAAGGTTTGAATAAACTATTTGAACTTTGAAAAAAACGATATGAGGGGAGGGTGCATTTTAACCCTTCCCGTATGAATAATATTCGATCCGAATATTTGTATGGATATGGATACTAATATAATTTTATATTTCAATTATCTGGATCCAGATAGTAAATATATATCATACATTTTAATATATATTATGAAAAAAAAATATCATTCACTATTATAATTAGATAAATATTATAAACTTTAGTTTTTAATATTTTCAATAAGTTATTAATAAATATCTATTTCAATCCATATCTATATCTATATCCATATTCATATTGAATATTAAGAAGTAAAAGAAAAAAAAAAATGTATATAGTTTTACATCATGCGCTCCGTATCCGCTCCTTTTTCACTCGTACGGCCATAGAACATTCTGTTAATAGAACTGTACAGATTATTCAGGACTGGACATCATTTTTCTGTTGATTAGGCCTGTAGGTAACGAGGGGCCCATTATCAGGCTTCAATTTCATCAGTTAGGAATGAATAATATGCTCGAGCAGTTAAGCTTTATAGTGATTAGAATATGAGGGTTAAAATGCGTTGTGGATTTTGTGTTTCAATCATATTTTATATTTTTATTTTCATTTTTAAAATTAAAATCATCAATTTGAACCGCTCAACATAATTTCTATATTAATTATTGTACTTAAATATCAAATTTTATATTTTTTTTTGAAAGTTTTTGCTGTTTTTTTAGATAGACACAAAATTATTGCTTCTAGATCATAAAAAAAACAGTGATTTCATACCTATCTAAAAAAAATAGTAATTTTTTAAAAAAGAAACATAAAATTTGGTCTCTAAGCATAATAATATGGATACTGTTTAAACTTTAAAAATGGTGATAGAAATGTGAAGTTTGTACAAATCAGTAGTACATTTTAAGGACGAATGCCGCTGATTTAGGCAAATAAACGTATCATCGATCCACTTATGAAAAGCACATCTCCATTTCGTGCCAGAACAATTCTTATATTTGGAAAACTAATATGTAATTTTTATCTTTCAATGTAATTTATCTAATGAATGGTTTTCTAAAGATAAGTTATCCTAAATATAGCACCTAAGAGGAACACAATCGGTACCGACCTGCTTGTGCAGAGAGGAACACAGTCGGTACCGACCTGCTTGTGCAGAGAAAAAAAGTAGCAGTAGAAAAAAAGGAAGGAACAACTAATATTTATCCTCTGGTTTTATTTCCTTTTCTCAGTTAAAGTTTCAAGTTTAACTACACTGGAGCATCGATCCTAACACGCTAACTAATAACAAATAAACCCAGAATCCATCCCAAATCCTGAAATTACCAATGACAGTTAATTTACAATCACTGAACAAAGAAATGGGAGGATTTCCAACTTAACCTCCGAATTAATTATCCAATTAAATCAATCTTGCCTCTCCTGTACTGACTCCGGCTTGACGGCCGTGAGAGGCAACACAGCCAGCAGCTCAGCTCGTCCAGCTTCCACATTCATGATCTGGCTGTCAAGGTAACTCCTCACCTCCTCTGCAATAATCTCCCGTACAATATCCATGAAACCAACCATATCTCTCTTCTCGATTTTGCCTTCCAACCTTTTCTCTCCTGCCGTCTCGCCAGGTAGCCCGAGGCTTAGAGAGGTCTCTGGTTCGGGCATTGCTGATAAATCCTCTGAGCATAGTCGTTTAGGTGGTGATTCAGAGTCTGACTCGGCTTGATGCAGTTCAGGCTCCAAGTTGGGGAATTGAGATTGTTGGAGGCGCCGGCGCCGACGAAGGGATGAATTCCAATGGTTCTTGATCGAGTTGTCAGTACGTCCTGGAAGGAGTCGTGCAATCGTAGCCCACTTGTTGCCATACCTGTTTACATACATGGAGAAAAGATGGTTTAATTTATGCCATAAATAATAACTGTAAAATCCTGATTGAAGGACCAAAACACTGTATCCTCTCTGATAATAAGTAAACTGTGTGATTATACGAATTGATCATCGTAACTCATAGTAAACTGATCCACATATTGTATTCTTCTCCAAAAAAAAAAAGGATGAGATGATCGTATAAAATTTAGATCATCAAAGATGCAAAAGAAAAAAGAAGAAAAATCAAATATACTGCTATAGGCATATAAAGGTACGTAGTTTGAACGTACTTAGCATGAGCAGCAACGATAGTGGCATCCTCAGAGGGCGTGAAGGGGCGATGGTGCACGGTAGGACTGAGCTGGTTGCACCACCTGAGGCGGCACGACTTCCCCGACCGACCTGGTATGCCCTCGCTGATCACGCTCCAGTTCCTGGCTCCGTGCTTCTCCACCAGTCTTGTCAGCATTGCATCCTCCTCGGGACTCCACGATCCTTTCACCCTGTGGTGTCCCTCCTGTTGCTGTTGTACCTGTTGCACTTGCATCTGCATGTGTTGCATTTGTATCTGCATTTGAATCTGCTGTTGATGCTGAACTTCCATCTGCATCTGCATCTGAAGATGCGGCTGAGACTGAGACTGAGGCTGTGGTTGCGGCTGCTCCTCTCCTTCCCCCATGCACTTTTTCTTCTTTTTCGGTATAAAATATTCTCCCCGAGTATGGGTATATGAGATGAGAATTTTAAATACGGATCGGTTTTGTTGTTTTCGTTTTGGGATTAGGTGATGGAAGCAATTTAAAATGGAGCAGAGATATAAAGCGAGAGAGAGGCGGTTTCAAGTTCGCTATCAGAAACAACCGTTTCGGCGTTTCTTCAGAGATGGTTGAGGGGGTGACTCGCATGAACCGTAAACCGCTCACCAATAAAATATTAATATTATATGTTTCCTTTGTACGAGACCCTAACGCTTGAACTACCTTTGTGGGTTCATATCTATTTTTCTTTTCTTGTGTGTTGTAAGTTGTAACATGTATATCTTTCTATATTTGTCTTTGTCTTATGTTCACTCATGTGCACCCACGCACTCGTACGAACGGGATATAACTGGCGCGCACAGACATCTAGAAGGTTATTTGATTAATCAGTACAACAGCAAGCCGTTTTCTTTATTTAATATTTATTTAGTAATTTGTAACCATCAAGAACCGCTTCATAAATAAAAGTATATATTATTTAAAAATAAATTAAATATGGATTAATTAGTTAAGAAGAATCTTTCAATTTATCTGATGAAACGAAATTGGTTCATTCCGATATTCCTGTTGCCGCAAAATTTTGTCTCATATCTCGGCAGGTATCTCGAATTAACTAAATTCCCGTTTGCTTAGTTTTTAAATCATCCAAAATTATCTCGTGAAATTCGGCTGTTGGTCCGAACTAAAGGCTGGTAACACATCATACATTCTAGTAGGTGATGATCTCACCAAACCGGTGCGTAGAGCAAATGGGGTCCACACCAGAGTAACAAATGTAACCTCATGCGACATCGTACCAAATTAACACTACTACCTCTCTATTTTTCTCCATGTCGTTCGTTGATCAGTAATCGATCATCTCAGGTTTAAGTCCGTTTAAAGTTATTTATGCACCTTAATTATCAGTTCTAACCCTCCAATTTCATGGAATTGCGTTTCAATAAGAAGGTTAGAAAATTAAGTAGTTTATCACTTGTATACATACGGGTTATAATTAAGTTGTACATTGCGGGTGTTACACTAATTATGAGTTATGGCAAGAGTCAGTACGGAGTTTTTTTTTTAATATAGTAAGGAAAAAAATATTTAGGAATATATACATTTTTTATTTTTTTTACGCATTATTAATGTTTGGTTCATCTAATATTTATTCGAACATTTTAAATTTCAGATCTCAATTCATGATGAAATTTGTACTGCTTGAAAATATACGAAATTGTTTTATCTATTTAAATCGATAGTATCATGTTTTACCTAATTAAAAATTTATGTCAAATTTATTATATTGTCGTTGTTGTTGTCATTGTCGTTGTTATTATTATTATTATTATTATTATTATTTGCAAATTTTTGTCTTTAAAAGGTGGTCCGTTAATTATCTTCTAGAATATCTATATATAAATGTTTGTCTGTATCCTATTTTTAGAACAACATAAGTGGTTTAAAATCCTCTACAATTGAAAATTAAGATACATAATTATTTTTTATAAAAGAAATGCCAAAGAGCACATTTTTGTGGTAAATTTTGGATAGGATTTTGATAAATTTTGTAACAAATATTGTAAATGAAGAAGGTGAAGTATTGAGTCGAAATTTTATTTTTCTGGAATTTATGACCTTCTTACTTGTACTCTAATCTCCATTCTTATGTTAAGCACATAGATGTCTTGATCCGTCAATAGTTCTGAAATTTCAAATTAAATATTAGTCCTCTAATCAAATAATCTACCTTCCTTAGATTCAATGTATCTTTTTGATATATTTTTACGTGTAGAAATCTAAATTTAGTTAGACACGTACTCGCCATACGTAATGTACACACGATATGATTAGAATTAGAATTAAATAGACTTAAATTAACAGCTCTACAATGAAAATACTATTGATATCATAATTTTATTTGTTGTCCTTTAATTTTTCCTATGATTTCCTGATCCTTCCTTCAATAGATATAATCTCACTAATAAGGAATATTTCCTACATGCCATGAAACTGAGAAGAGGCATTTTTTCCTTTAATTTGCTACATGCTATCAAACTAAGAATTCTAGCTGGACAATTTCATTACATTAATGCTATATTTAAGTTGTACTTGATTTTTAAATAAACGTCACAGTTTAAGTTAAGAGCCACAATTTTTATATGACATAGAAGTATTGAGAATTAATATATTTGCAGTCTTAATTAATAATCTTTATCATTACAAATTTTCTGCTTTTAAGTTGTACTAGAGTTTACATAAACTTTTACTCTTCCACAAATATATATTTACCCATGCATGCATTTTTTACCGAGTAGCCTCCTCTTAGCATCATGAGATAAATTTTAGGACAATTAATTAGAGTAATGTAGCTTGATGATCCAATTTACCTGTTTGTACAATAACTTCACCATATGTGTTGAATGAAGAAACAAAAAATTATTTGTTGGTATTCATCTTCGAATTTAGTATATAGTTTTTATTCGTGTTGTAAATAATATTGAATTTTTTTAACAAAAATATATGTATGCACTGACATGCACAAAAGTTGTTGAATTTAAGTAGTCATTTGTTGTTGTTAATGTGATTATGTGTTTACGTGAATATGTGTACTTAATTTTTATGTTTTGTCTGCTTTTCTTTTAGTTGATTTATGCATTTTTTTGCAAATTTTTATTCGTTAATGTGTGTGTGTATAGTTGGGCGATGGTGAGTTGCAAAGTAGGGATCTTGTTTTACTTCACACCTATATATTTTATATTTGAAACTTCAAAGAGGATTCAAACCGCTCAACATAATCTTCATATTGAAATGTGCTAGAAGACCAAAATTTACATTTTTTAAAAAATTGTTTATTAATTTTATAGAATATTTTAAAATCACTATTTTTTATGGTTCAGAATCTGTTCAAAAAAATGATTTTCTACTTATCTAGAAAAATAGTAAAAAATTTCAAAATATGTAAAATTTAGTTTCCAAGCAAATTTAAATATGAATATCATATTAAACAGTTCGAATCGACTATTTAGTCTTTGAAAAAAGAGATATGAACGAGAAGTAAAACAAAATTCTTACTTTACAACTCACCATAGTCCATCTCTCTTTCTATGCGCGGGTATCTTTAGTAATTTATTTTTTTGATGCAGTAGTTTGAGGACGGTGATCATATCTGCTATTATTTTCATGAAAACACAACATTTTTATTTTCCTAAATTATAATATTTAATCTAAAATCCTACTTTTTTTTGGAAATAAATAATTCCGGAAACAAAGATTCTGATTCGTTGTACTAAATTATTTACTTCACGCATGCATTAAATGAAATGGAAGCTATAACACGCCTTCATCTAAAAGATAAGCCTAATCTGTCTATCCAATATCCATCCAAGAGCTTTCCACGGTCCTTGGTAAGAGGCAGGAATCTCGTTTCATAAAACCAGGCAAAGAAAGGCGTTGTAACGGAAACAATAACGAAAGTGGATGGAGTTAGGCGAAACGGCCCGACTTCCACGCTGCCATTTCTTGTGCCCAAAAAATAAAAAAAATAAAAAATAAGTGGGAGTTTCATGTATACCCCTATTTTTTGGAAATTATGTATTCACCCCTCTAAAATTCATAATATCATATTTATCTTATTAAACTTAAAAAATATACCCATTTTAATATTTATTTAATTAAAACTCATCTTAAATTCATGAAGTAACTCATGTTAAAAAAAAATACATTTATAGAAAAACGTCAGTCTTCTAATTGTATGGTTTCCGATAGCAAATGAGTCATTTATTTTTATATGTTTACACAAGTATATACTTAAATGTTATTGTGTAAGCATCAGAAGTAGATAAGTGACCCATTTGTCTTCATAAATGAACCAATTAGAAATACATATTTTTCTAAAAAATACTACTAGTTTTTATTTTTATTTTTATAAAGAGTAAAATGTGTGCTTCATAATATTAAATGAGTTTAATAGAAAGGTAAATATGATATTATGAATTTTAGAAGAAATAATACATAATTAAAAAAAAATGATATTATGAATTTATAAGAAGAACTACATGATTTCCAAAATTTTAAGGGGTATACATGAAATTCCCAAAAATGATTGCGTTGCTCTACTAACTGAACTAAATATATAAATAGCGGTTACACTAACAGTACCAAGTACCAACCCACCGCTTGGTGCTTTCTATGAAACCTCATTTTGTCAAAATGCCACGTAGGCTTCGCACCAGTTGTTGCTGTCTTCGGTTTCCTGCTACCCCATCCGTTTCTGTTACAACATTTAACATTTTAACATTTTGAAAGCAATTTTGTACTTCACATTCATTTGTCTCTTTCCTACGGAGAATTTGAAACGGATGTGAATGTGAAAGAGGGGTTTTCATATTTCAGTAACAGATTAGAAAAAAATAAATACAACATTTACCATCCTGATTCAGCAAAATTATTATGATATAGCGTGCGATTTGCTGTATATTAAATTTGACAACTCTGTAGGTGAAACAATATATTAATGACATCGATTTAATTCTTATTCCACAATATTTATAACACGTCTTCCCTTTTGGTATGAAATTTAGTCTCATGAAATGAATAACTAAATGGATTAAGACTTTGGAGGCCCAAATAATCACTGTAGGCCTTTGACAATTTAGACCATCCTTAGAAAGGATTATTATTTTGCCAATATTGGGCAGCCCGTATTTGATACACTTCTCCTTTATTATCAACATAACTTTATTTTAAAAATTCTTGCTTAGGAAAAAAAAATTGATCAGCAGAATGAAAAAAAAAAAAAAAAATTCTTGCTTAGAGGCAAGTGAAGTCTATTGGCATTTGCAAATATGACCATTTTATTATTCTTAATTCAAAAGTTAATAAAAACTTTTATAAACAAACTTCGCATTAATTGACTTGATAAAGATTGATCAGCAGAAAGCTCGCAAAGCACGCAAAATTTTAGATATTTATATTAACCTTTCTCTTGGGTCCTTGATGTTATTATCTTCTTGTTTATTTTTTTGTGAAAACTTGATAGAGATTATCAAAGATACATGATATTATTATCAATCATGTTTTTTTTAGTGACTTTAAGTACCAACTAACAATTTTATTGATAAAAAAACGAACTTACAATGAGTCAAATAACTCTCTAATACAAAATCTAATCTTTATTCTCACAAAATTCATAAAATTATGCAATAACTCTTATATTCTAATCTCACTGGCTTATGTATACTCATAATTACTCTATTACCTTAAACCCTATTGCTCTTTATGATCATATCTGCTCTTTAGACCCCCTTCGCACTTCGATGTCCGGATCTACTCACCCGCGCTCCGATCGAGATGACGTAGAGATTCAATATTTCGAGCTTGGACGATACAGCACTTTCGGCACCAATCAGCTTCACTCAGCTCCGGTCCCTCCTGTAAAAATTCAAGTATGAGTAAAGTGTATTGAGGCAGACACAAGATTTAACGAGATTCAGTACCAATTTGGTACCTACGTCCTCCACACCCACACACACTTTTTTTTATTTCTTTTATTTTTTAATGTATATATTACATGAGAGGGAGAGAAGAATATATAGAGAAAGAGAATAATAATCATAGAAAGAATCTTCTAAGAAAATTAGGAAACAATCTTCTAAAAATCAAGAAACTAATAACTTAGAAATAAAGAAAATAATCTTCTGCCTTCCTTCTTTGGCCTGGCGGTGCAGGCACACGGTCCGTGTATAGGTGTATACGGACCATGTATACATCTGTTTCAACAGTCTCCCTCAAGTTGGTAGGTAGATATCTACTATACCTAACTTGACAATCGATTCTTCAAAGCATTTTGTCGACACTCCCTTTGTCAACATATTTGCAAGTTGTTCCTCGGATCACACGAATGGGAATGAGATGATCATTTCTTCCAAATTCTGCTTGATGAAATGCCTATCGATCTCTATGTGCTTTGTTCTGTCATGCTGTACCGGGTTGTGTGCTATCTCAATTGCTGATTTATTATCACAATAAAGTTGCATTCCTTCTTTCAGCTTAAAGCCTAGTTCGTTCATCAGTTTCCTCAGCCATAGGAGTTCACATAGACCTTTGGACATTCCTCTAAACTCAACTTCTGCACTTGATAAGGTAACTATATTCTACTTCTTACTTCTCCAAGTGACAAGGTTTCCTCCCACAAAGGTGAAGTATCCAGATGTCGATTTTCAATCGGTTTTATCTCCAGCTCAATTAGCATCTGTGTAGCCCAAATATCCAAGTGTCCGTTTTTTTCTAAATTTGATATCTCTTCCTTGAGTCTTTTTGAGGTATCTCAGAATTCTTGCCACAGCATCCATATGTTGCTCCCTTGGGTCATGCATGAATTGGCTTACTATACTTACATCATATGCAATGTCGGGTCTGGTATGTGATAAATAGATAAGTTTACCTACCAGTTTCTGATAGGCTTCCCAATTGACAGCCGAGTCATCTAAAAGACCTTCAAACTTCAGGTTTTGGACAACAGGTGTATTGGCTGGCTTACAGTCTAGCATCCCCACCTCTGCAAGTAAGTCAAGTGTATACTTTCGTTGTGATAGAGAGATACCTTTGTTTGAGTGTAGCATCTCTATTCCCAGGAAGTATTTTAAACCACCCATATTTTTCATCTCAAACTTCTGTGATAATCTTTGCTCTAGCCACCCTATCTCCTCACTATCGCCCCCTGTAATTATCATGTCATAAACATAGATAATTAGGATAGTTATCTTGTCTTGATGATGCTTGTAGATCAGAGTATGGTCAGAATCACTTTGAGTGTAGTTGTACTTCTTCATGGCTTTGCAAAAGCACCCAAACCATGCTCGTGGTGACTATTTCAATCCATACAGACTTTGGTCCAGCTTACATACCAACTTTTTTTGTTCTTTGTGTGTGTATCCAGGTGGAATGTCCATATAGATCTCTTCCTCCAGATTTCCATGCAAGAATGCATTCTGTTTATTTTTTAGTTTCAATTGGCATATATAATGTTCCTTTTTCTTGCAATTTTTGCAAGTAAGATTCTTATACTTGGATTTTGAATGGGTCTTCTCTGAACTTGGTTCCTTGGATCTTTTTTTTTCCATTTTGCCGCTCTCTCCACAAACAACACTCACAACATATCATAATAAATTAATAATTGTTCTTGGCTATGGTAATTAAGTCATCACAGATATGTTACAATATTTGACTAGCAAAATGCTCTTTATATTGTTAGGAATAAGTAAATCTCTACTAATTATCTCTTTAAACTCCTTATATATGCAAGTACAATAACATTATCATCACCTTCCACTTTAATATCAACAAATGTCCAAGCCATATATTAAAAAAGCGGTATAAAAATGTGAGCCTTAACATATATAGGAACATAATTAAATTTGTGTTCTTTTATGAGTTTGAGTCACGTGTCGTGATCAATTCAAATTTTGATGTGCCATGCCAATATTAAATTCTGAAAAATGGTTACGACATGTTAGTTACACCGTGACTAGTCACGCTCAGCCATATTAGTCATGTTTAATCACATTAAGTCACGTTTAACTATTTTTTTTTCAAACTATAAGTTTGTTTAAGAAAACAAAACTTAGAAAATGTTAAATAATGTGAAAAAAAATATTAATATTATAAAATAAAGAAATAATGTTATATAAACTTATATGTTTAGATCACGAAAGACAATCAGTAAAACATGAAAGACAATAAAAAAAAATGAATACAACAAGTAGAATGTGAAATACAACTAGAAAAAATAATATATAACTGAATAAAATGAAAGACAACTAGAAAAAGATGAATGACAACTAGAAGAATATGAAAAACAACTATTACAACATGAAAGAAAACCAATAGAAGATAAAAAACAACTAGAAGATAATAAAAAATAACAAATAAAATATGAAAAACAATCAGCAGAAGATGAAATATGAAAGATAATTAGAAGAAGATTAAAGACAACCAGTGAACATGAAACACATACAGGTAAAAAATGAAAACAACTAAAAAAAGATGAAAGAAACTTAGTAAAAGATGAAAAACAACTAGAAAAAAATAAAAGACAATTAGTAGAATATGAAAGACAACTAGAAAATGATGAAAGATACAATCAGAGCAAGATTAAAAATAACTAGAATAAGATGAAAAACAATAAGAATAAGATGAAAGATAATTATAAAAAGATAAAAGATAACCAGTACAAAATAAAATACAACTAAAAGAAAATGGAAAGCAACTATTAGAACATAAAAAATAACTAGTAGAGCATTAAAAACAACTAGAAAATATGAAATACAATCAGAAGAAAAAGAAAGACAATGAGAAAAAGATAAAAAATAACCAGTAGAAGATGAAAGACAGCAAATACAAGATGATATATAAACAACTAGAAGAAAATAAAAGATAACAAGTAAAATATGAAATACAACTAGTGGAACATAAAAGACAACTAGAAGAAGATAAAAAATAATTAGTAGAAGATGAAAGACAATTAGAAGAAGATGAAAGACAACCAGTAGAACATGAAAGACATTCAGAAGAAGGTGAAAGACAATGAAAAGAAAATGAAAGACAGCCAGTAAAAGATAAAAGACAACAAGAAAAAAAAATGAAAGATAACCAGTACAAAATGAAAATCAACTAGTAGAAAATGAAAGACAACAGCTCCCAAAAATAGCTGCGAGAAAGACACAATAGAGAGTCCCAATGTTGTCCCTGCCCCTATCCCTACCTGTGCTGAGACCAAAAATGAATGTCGAGTGTTGCATCATTAATCAACATCTACACTGTTTTTTTTTTTAAGTAGAAAAGAACCGCCAGTTTCTTTCTTGCCAGAAATCTCAAGCTCCCGCAACCCACACCATATTCCTAAGAGACATGACCCTCATGGACCCTTGTTCATATCCTGTTTGTCTATGATCGATCCGCCATTCTGTATATTCATGTTGTAATGTGCAAAGAGGTCTCTCCAAAACCTTGTTGTGTATTGACACCTCCACATGATATGATCTTGCATTTCCAAAGCCCGAGAATTGTATAATTGGCAGCCTAGTGGAATCGTGCATCCCCGGGTCGATAGGATTGCCTGCGTCATCAGAACCCTATTTGTTAACATTAGCTAGATAAAAACCTGCACCTTCATTGAGGTTTTAGTTTCCATAGAGGTACATGGAATTGAAATATGACCATTTTTAATGAATATGGGTATGAAAATGCTTTCACCCTACTCATATTGCATCCATTGACACTCCTAAGAGAAACGGGTTGAGACGTCGAGGGAGAAAATCACCAAAAACACTCTAAAATTATCTTATATACAAATAAAATTAATAAAGCAAAATTACGATTTAAACTTAAATTATTATATTTTTATAAAAAAAAATTAAATAATGTGATAAAAAGCATCTAATACGAGAGAGAACAGGACCACGACCAAATTCGACATATGAACAACCATATTATTTCTCTGACATAGCCAATGTCGTTGCGCTTCTCATAAATTTTTGCTTCTTTTTTTGCGCTAACTACATTTGACATGTGCAACTCCATGAAATTATGAAGATCCGCCATGTTATTTCTTGGGGTCTTGCTTCTTTTGCCAAATCTGTATTATCTTTCATTTTAAGTCTTTAACCGTGGTAAAAGGATAAACAAAGTTTAATAAGTTGTAGGCCTTCTTTTTGACTTGACTAAAAATTCGAAACCGAAACGTGTGCATGATCTGCTCACTAAAAGACGAAAAATAAAGTCCAACATGTCCTTTTTAAAAGGGCCCAATGTCTCTGTTTTGCTAAAATGAGTGTGTCCTTTCTGTTATGTTATTTCCCTTTCAGTTGCTTTTTCAACCCATAGTCCATGGATCTTAATTAAAATAATAAGTTGCCGAATGGACAAGGAAGAAGAACGCACACATAGACATGCTATGCAACTCCAAAACGGCACCGATCATGTAGAGGATGATGTAGAGTGTAGCAGAGAGAAACAAAAAGAAACACGCATTAGAGAGATAGAGAAAGGAAGAACGCACACATAGACATGCTATGCAACTCCAAAACGGCACCAATCATGTAGATGATGATGTAGAATGTAGCAGAGAGAAACAAAAAGAAACACACATTAGAGAGATAGAGAAAGGAATAACGCACACATAGACATGCTATGCAACTCCAAAACGGCACCAATCATGTAGAGGAATATGTAGAATGCAGCAGATCGAGAGAAACAAAAAGAAACACACATTAGAGAGATAGAGAAAGGAAGGGGTGACCATATTCTACAAAAGATGCTGTTTTTGTTATATCTTTGATTAATGTAAGATGCTCTTTCTTTCAACTATTTAACTAAGAACAACCAGCTCTCCTAATATCCTATGCTAGGGCCTATCAAAAGCAAGATACTCTTTATTATTATTATTATTATTATTATTATTATTACTATTACTATTAATAATAATAATAATATTTTTGTTATAATATAATCCGAAACACCAGAGACAATTTTCTTGTTCCTTTCATACCCATAATGAGTTAATGACTGTTTCGACTTCCTTACCAATTGGACTCAATAGCCACTCATCTGTCTTTAAAAGCTAGCCTTTCCTCCTTTGTACAGTAATTAAACAACAAAAAGGAAGAAAAGAAAGGAACTTTTTGTATAAAGTTTGCGAGGAGATGGCTTGTAGTGCAGTATTGCTCTGTTTTCTTGCAATATCGCCATGTTTTTATGGATTAATGGGAGAACCTCCTCATTGTAAGAAACCTCGAAGGCTTCTTCTAGATACAGACATGGATACAGATGACTTGTTTGCGCTTTTGTATTTGTTGAAGCAGAATCGATCAGAATTTGATCTCAAGGTTAGTTTCTCTTTCTCTGTTTTTTTCTTTTACCTACTCTCTGCATATGTTACTTCGCTTATTATTTTGGATCAAATGAGAGGATAAATAAGTGATGACTTGGCTCTTTGGAAGTACAACTAAATAAGATTGGTTTGTTGGTTCACCATTTTTGTACTTCTATTATATGAAGAAGCTTATGTAATGTAGATTGGAAGTTTGCTTTGAGACTCATACACTTAATTAGAAACTTCTTTTTCTTCCTTTTTTGCAAGTTGCTACTTAAGCCCAAATCCAAAGGTACTACTTTATTAAAATAGTTCAAAAGGCTTCCTTGTTAGTATCTGTAATAGAGATAGGTAGCTAATGGTCCTTCTGAAACTTTTCTAGTTATCTTTCTTCCTTTACAAAATATATTGTTTTGGGACGGTGATATTAGCACAACTAATTTTTCTATTAACACAACATTATTTGAATCTTAGACAATTTAATCTTTCATTATTTATCTACTTTAAATGTCGTTCCTCTCTAATAAATTAATTGATGTATCTCGTGTATAAATTAAAGTACAACTGAGTATATATAAAAAATAGAATATTCCATCTATATATTCTACTAAAAATCTATCAATATTTTTTTACCTTTCAGTTCCGAAAAATTATCTTGGAAGTCAATATCTTGTTTTATTTTAATATGCATCATTAAAGACTACTACACTAAAAAGACACGTAAATTAGTTCCTACAATATGAATAACATATTGCATGACATATAATACACAAGTATGCACATGCTAAAATGATATATTCAACTATATATTTTCACGGACATAAATTGATAACTAAAAAAAATCAAGTCCTAGAAAATTTAATTTCTGTACATTGTTTTGGAAAAAAATTTCTTCATGTTGACAGCAGCCCATTATTTTTTTACTTTATGGACGCTATAAAACTTATAACCTACAAAACAGAAAGTAATATTGATATATAAGCAGCATATATATAATTATTCTATTATATCTTGAAGACGTACAACCTATGTTGCATGGATACGGGTATGGGTATCGTATCAGATACGATACGGATACGGTGATACGGTAATTTTTAAAAATTAAGGATACAATACGTCCATTATATATTTTTATTATTTTAATTATATTACTAATTTAACACATGTATTTTATAAATTAAATATCACAAATTCTGAATATTACAGCCTAAGTATATGTTCAGTAGCATAGCTACTAACTTTTAACAAAAAGTCTAAGCTAGCGTAGTGGTTAACTTTTTTGTCTTGTGGTCCATGGGCTTTGTATGGTCTGTGTTCACCTCTCACACTATTGCTCTGGTGCATGCCTATCCGAGAGAAATAAATCTGCAAGAATTGTAGGAATCTGCTTTTCCAAATCAAACCACTCATTTATTTAGAGATTTGTGCATGAAAATCGACTGTTTTTGGTATTCATGCATTCTAAAATATTAATGGTTAGATTTGAAAAAGGAGGGTCCTACCATTCTTGTTAGAACTGTAGCAGATTTATTTACCTATCCGAGACATATCCCAACTCGTGTCAGAAGCATATTAGAACAAGTCAATAAGTATCAGAGATCATATCGGAAGGTATATGATACGCCAGCTCATTTGATACACCAGCTGGCATATCAATCTGATACGTATCGAGATTGTATCAAACACGTATCGGTATCTGATACGTATCGGATACAGGGACGGAGTCCATATAGGAGTATTGGGATAACATAGTGTACAACTAATTTTATTATAATAATTGTACATTCATAATTATTTAGGAAAAAAAAACAAATTTTATTACAAGTTTTCTTTTTGTTGATTGGTAGATTGATTTTCCATATCTCGTTAATAATGTGTTTTCATATTTGTATCCCGTTCCTTAGGAAAGAAATGATTTTAGAGATATTTTAATTATAAAAATAAAGTGAATCATAATTATTAAATAAAGAAAGTGATGATTACATAATTAAATAGGCAAGCTATATCGACAATTATTAAAGTAGGGGCAAAGTTGTCTATACACTTGAAATTTTTAAATTGTTGTGTTAACAAAAAAAGTAATTGTGTTAATATATCATCGCCCATTGTTTTATTTTTTAGACAGAATAGGCAGACAGTTTAATTAGGTACATGTCTTTGAATTATTCTCTCTTTATCTTATTGAGAAATGTTCCCTTGAGATAACGCTAGCATTTGTATTTTTGACTTTGTACTTTCGGCAGGTAAAATCTTATTTGCGCAGATTAAAAAAATATAAAAGATCAGATAGCATATTTCTCATGGGTTCTAACAAGCACTATTGATTAATTATCAGTTTTCTGTTTCTTTCGTAGCCGTATCTGTGAGTCATGGAATCCTACAGCATATATATATTTAAGCAATTTCTTTTGCTCCCTGAAATTAGTCCTCAAAACATCACCCAAGCATGGTGCTTTAATCTGATAATTAATAATCACAATAGGGCCTTCTTCTTCTTCTTCTTCTTTTTTAAGAAGAAAACTTAAAGAAAAGGAGCAAGGGAATTCCAATATTGTTAAAATAGTTATCATGCATGTTAAAAAATAATGCAGCATAGGTAAAGTTTTTTTTTTTTTTTCTCTACAGGCGGTAACTATAAATGCAAATTCATGGTCGGATGCTGGACACGCAGTTAATCATTTGTACGACATTTTGTACATGATGGGTCGCGATGATATTAGAGTAGGAGTAGGAGGCGAAGGCGGTATATCAAAAGATGGTAAATTATACCCTGGTATTGGTGGATATCTGCCTCTAATAGATCAAGTATACAGTCTTTTTTTGCCTTCTTTGTAATTTATTTGCATATAACTCTTGCATCTTTTTTTAGAACTGAAGTTGCCTTTATTCTAAGTTTCTCTTCATGTGTGAAAGTGTATATCAGGATATGTCAACAGTAGGTGACTGTCGTTACAGACAATCTATTCCTGTGGGAGCACGGTTAAATATCGACACAAATTATGGACTTAGAAGGAGCTTTCTTCCACAGGTACAGCCCAATAAATAATATATTATCAATACTTTACAGCTTGGGAAAAAAAACGGAGAACAAAAACATTTTTTTGATAATTATTTTACTGGAGTGATAATAAAAGATAGGAACAGAGCCTCAGTACTGCACAGTTGTGTTCATTCCAAGACATGTTGAAAACAGGGTAGCAGGAGATACATACCGCTTCTTCAACCGACAGCACAACAAGTGATGATAGACACTATATCTGATGGCCCAACAACTGTCTTTCTGATTGGAGCGCACACAAATTTTGCTATTTTTCTCATGACACACCCTGACTTGAAGAAAAATGTTGAGCACATATATGTCATGGGGGGCGGAATCCGGTCAAAGAATCCAATAGGCTGCTGCTTAAAAATTAATACTTCTTGCAAGCCTATGGGACAGTGTGGTATCGTCGGTAATTTGTTTTCGGGATACACGAGTAACCCTTATGCAGAATTTAATATATTTGGGGACCCATTCGCAGCATACCAGGTAAATAAGCCAGATTTTACTGTTCTCTTACTCTCTTTTTTGTAGCAGGTTCATCTATGCATTGTTATAAAAACAAAAAAAACATTTAAAAAAAAAAAAAAAGAACATACAGAAAGGAATAGACAGTACAATATTAAAATTGAAAAAAATACAGAGTAATGTTTTCTTAATTATGTTGTTTGTAGGTGTTTCACTCTGGCATTCCTATAACCCTTGTACCACTTGACGCTACCAACACAATCCCAATAACAGAGCAATTCTTAGCCGAATTCAAGCAGCACCAGAACACTTTCGAGGCACAATACTGCTATCAGACTCTGAAATTCTACACTGTATGCTCCTCTATTGCATCTACTTGTATAGGAATTGACCAGTATTGTACTTATCTATTAGGGTAATTATTTGACGGGGCACTTACTGTGAGAACTTGTCACAGGCGTCTTTCATGTGGGATTCATTTACTGCCGGCATTGCTATCTCAATTATGCAGAATGGAGACAAGTTTAGTGGTGAAAATGACTTTGCTGTAATGAAATATATGAACTTAACTGTAGTCACATCGAACAAACCTTATGGTGTAAATGATGGCTCTAACCCACTTTTCAATGGACGAGCAGTCCCGAAATTTAATTTAACAAAGTATGGAGTACACAGCGGTCATGTTCAAACAGGAGTTGGTGATCCCTTTTGCCTGATCAATGGAAGCAATTGGGGTAGATGTGAGGTAGTTCTCAAGCCCACCTATTTAATTTAGCAAATTATTTAATAATTTTCTTGTTATAACACTTGCATTCCATTTTATGTGCAATTGCATTCCCAGGATGGGTATACTAAGGAAGTAAGACGTCCAGGGGCAGTTCAAGTTCTAGTAGCGACGAAAGCAAAAGCAAATCAAGATCACAAAAGTTCTCTCGATAGGGAATTTTTCAGAAGTTTTCTGGAAGTAATTGTTTATTTACAAACAAAATATAAATACCTTGTTTAGAAATGTTTGCAATTTTTACAGTCCAGGTTTATTTATAATATAACAAAACATTGTTGTAGGTTCTAAATCTACCTCAACAAACAGGACGCTTTAATTTGACAACCGAGTTCCCATATTACAGAGTAACTTTCTACAAGTCAAATTTTGCTGATAAACCTAAGGGCAAACCTGTTATTTTTGACATGGACATGAGTGCTGGAGACTTCCTTTCCCTAATATACCTTCTCAAAGCTCCAACTGATCTAATAAATCTTAAGGTACAATTCTCTTTACGCAACACATATATATATTCAGTGATTGCATACTTGTATGTGGTCAGAAATCTGATTGCAATATTTTTTTTTTAATTAGGGTATACTTGTTAGTGGCAATGGATGGGCAGATATAGCTACCATAGACATTATTTATGATGTGTTACATATGATGGGTCGTGATGATATTATAGTTGGCCTTGGCAGTACCACTGCACTCGATACTCCAATACTTGGTTGCAAGTATGTTAAGGCTATTCCAAAAGGCAGCGGTGGATTACTCGATTCAGATACACTTTTTGGGCTTGGACGGATATTGCCAAGAAGTCCCCGAGGGTAGCATGCTTATGTTAGAAGTTTTTTTTCTCATTCCTGCTTTTTCCAGTGTGCATAATATAGTAGCAATTTTTATTCCCTTGCAGATATACAGCTGAAAATTCTACTGAACTTAGGCAGCCATCAGCACTGGAAGTCTGGCAATCTACTCAAAACGAACTTGATACAGATGAAAAGATCATAATATTAACAAATGGACCTCTCACAAACATAGCTAATATAATCCTCTCAGATAAAACAGCAAGCTCAGTGATAGAGGTCAGTTACTGAGAATTTTCTGAAGAGAAACTTCAATTTAGGCTAATACTAACAGATTATAATCTTTTGATATTTAGAGTATTTACATTGTTGGAGGTAATATCAAGGATGAACAAAATGAAGAAGGGAACATTTTTACTGTTCCATCAAACAAATATGCAGAGTTCAACTTCTTTCTTGATCCTCTAGCCGCCAAGACTGTCATTGAGTCAGATATAAATATTACTCTTATCCCGCTTAGTACTCAGCGGAAATTGAACTCATTTAGGTCAATGATTGAAGCGTTAGAACATGCCAGAGGAACTCCTGAAGCCTGTTTTTCGTACAGCTTACTATCCTTGATGCAAAGGCTTAAGCAGAAGCATGAAACATATCACCATATGGTAATTAATACAATTCTATTGGGTTTCGTCATTGTTCCTTCAATTCTTTTCTCTATCATGTAAGAAATTATATTTCATTTTCTTTGCTTTATCAATGTCTTGAAATTTACTTGTTTTTCCAGGATATGTTTTTGGGCGAAATTCTTGGGGCATTTTTTCTCATAGAAGGCTCAAATTTAAGTCATAAAGTACGAATGAAGTCAATTGAAGTTCTAAGCAATAACAACATAAGCGAGGATGGATGGGTTATAATAGGAAATGGTCATGACAAACT
Organism: Carex pumila; assembly: GCA_033356055.1. Taxonomy (NCBI): domain Eukaryota; kingdom Viridiplantae; phylum Streptophyta; class Magnoliopsida; order Poales; family Cyperaceae; genus Carex; species Carex pumila. The sequence continues at coordinate 27,971 of JARJHM010000971.1, forward strand.
AGTGAAGATAATAACTGATATTGAGAAGGAAGCATTCTATACAAATTTTGCAAATTCATTAAACAGTAAAAGACAGTCTGCAGTAATTGCTAGCTTTGATGAGCAAAAGAAACTGTGGGGCAATCTGTCTGATGACAGATGATTTCAGTCAATTATTGTTTTCAAATTTTTTACCTAACTAGTGGAAAGAAAGTAAAAAACTAAAAAGGAATACAGGTTCACTTGTTCAAACTCAAAAAATTATAAAATCAGTCAATACGTTTATTGCAAAATCATTGATACTGTAAGAGAATTTTTGAATAAAATATTCTTAGGCTTTGACTTTATTGCAAAATCATTGATACTTGCTCTGTATGTGTTTATTGAATCTGATTATTTTGTCTGAGAATCTGCTTTGAAAAAGCAGTAAATGATTTGTGGTAAAAATGGTTTTTATATGCCAAAATACTCCTTTAAGAGCTGCTGACGAAGAAAATTGGAGGAAAATCATTAACAGCATGATTGTCCTTGTAAAATCCCTTGATAGTCGATACTATTAAAAACATGTGAAGTAGCAAAGAGTGTGAATTAAAGCATGTGAAGTAGCAAATAATGTCAATTAGAACCTTGTTTTGTATATCCTGTCCTTCACAAATAACAGCAACAATATCCCTATTTCCAATAGAAATAGCAAAAATTATGGATGAAATATGTCTGGATGCATTCAGAAGAGATGCATGCATTGAGAGCTTTAGATGGAGGCGTTTATATGTTTTGTACTTGAGATCTAATATCCAAACCATCAGTAGGCAAATCACCTACTAAAAAAAAAAGCCCTTGTAAGAGGAAATTTTTGCTGTCAGCTGATGCAAAAACCCATTACAATTTCTAGAAAACTAGGGGTTTTATTGGAAAAACCTTTCAAGATGTAATAAGCCCTTGCATTATACACAATCTGTGATAGTGTATGCAGTTTACGGTGTGACAGTTTTATAATTAATAGTGTTGTTAGCTTGGGTATATCCTGGTATAATAGTTGCCAGTTTTATGCTGGTAACTGGATCTGTACTGATCGTGAACCAGTAAGGGTAGTTATTTTAAGGAAAAAAAGGAGGAATGCATTAGGAAAAAATCAGGTTGAAATTTTTTAATATATATAACTTGGCTATTCTAGAATTCACACATACATATTCATTTTTTTCTAAAATGTTGGCTAAAATATCAGCTGGAGGTATTATATATATAGTATATAATATTTCTTCTTGTCTTGTTTTGGAATCATGTTCCTCATTATTATTAACTTATTATACATACTATAGAGGTGATCAGTACATGACTTTAAGCTGCTATATGTTTTGTCAAGTAATGACTTTCTTGAAACTTTATTTACTGAATTATGGGATTGCAAATCGAGGGCCTATAGTATATATTGAAGGGTCCTTGCCTCCTTGGTTGGTTGCCTTTTGAGAAAAAAAATTGTAGATGCAAGCATGTGTTTCTTGTGAGATAGAAAATCACATTATCAACTTAATCAAGCACTAAAACCTAAGCAAGTACAGAAATATAGGGTAGGGCTTTGCATATGATCCTGAATTAAAATGAAGAATAATTTTAGTTGAATCAAACTCGAACCTCTCAGCTCAGTACCAAATAAGGCAGTACAAAAGATTCAAAACTTCTATGCAAGAAATATTGACACAAGAATGCAAAGATCATACATGCACAAATATGATCCACAAACAAAAGATTTTAAAATACATGTTTTGCCAGCACAGCACATTTTGCATACTGATATCCTGAATTAAGTTTGCTAAACAAAGATATCATCTCCCATTAAAACTACATCAACAGAGCTTTATTGGAACATGAAAGACCAACTACTAAGTACTAAGACATTATATGTTCACAAATAACAACCATCATAAAACAGTAATAGAGAATAGCAATTATTTCAACTCAAGAACATCACTCCTCACAAATCACAACCACCATAAAACAGTACTAGAAAATAGCAATTATTTCAATGCAAGAACATCACTCCATCTTTGGAATAGATCCACCAGCTGCCACTATTTGTTTCTCCATCTACAATGAATGAAATGAGTACATATAATATGTGACGACTATGAACAAAAGTTAGTCAAAAGCCAAATTATGTTATACCATAAATAGAGTGTCAAGCTTGCTCTTGAAGTTCAGAAACTCTTGGTTGAGTTGCTGCATGCTACTGAAACAACTTCACAAGCAGCACATAGGTTGGTTATTTAACTTATTAAGATCTATATGGTAAAGGATCGCTTTATTTTCATGTATAGATGTATATAACCCAAAACAGTGAGACTTTAGATCTTACCCTTGGAGATCGTTTGCATCACAGAAACTGCGAAGGGCCACACATGCATCTTCAATTCTTTGACCACCAATACTGTGCGATAAAATATGAAGAACAAAATTTTTTGGTTATTTTGCTGTCATGTCACCAGACATGGTAATTTTTCCTGATTCATTTGGTAAAATGTTTTAGTATAATTCACATGGAGGCCATTGAGACCAAAGAAATCACATGTACAATTTAGCTCATACTTATTTTGAATAATTATTGCATTGTCCTCAGAAAATGTCATTCCTGTTTAGAAAATTATATGTTGATCTAGTGTTAAAGAGGCAGAAGTAATACATGAAATTGGAAAGTTCTAAACTAGAAAGATCGCAAACACTATCTGCGATACTCTTTTTGATTTGCAAATATCGTCTACAATTCAAAATGTAACATTGCAGTATTTATAGATGCTATTTGCAAAATAAGAATATGGATCGCCGAAGAGAATTTCATTCGGGACATTCACCCACTAACTGAGGAGCTCAAATAAGTGCGCGAGAAAGGTTCAAGTGGGAAAGTTCTAAACTAGAAAGATTGCAAACACTATCTGCGATACTTTTTTTATTTGCAAACATTGTCTGCAATTCGAGATGTACATAACATAGCAGTATTTATAGATGTTATTTGCAAAACGAGAATAAAAAATAATAATATGGATTGCTTGAGAGAATTTCATTAGGGTTCACTGATTCTCTAGGTCGCCCAAATGAGCGCACAAGAAAGGTTCAAATTGGAAATTAGTTCTAAACCAGAAAGATCACAAACACTATCTGTGATACTCTTTTTGATTTTCAAACATTGTCTACAATTCGAAATAACATAGCAGTATTTATAGATGTTATTTGCAAAATGAGAATATATAAAAAACAATAATATGGATCGCCTACGAGGATTTCATTGAGGACATTCACCCACTAACTGAGGTGCCCAAATGTGCGCATGAGAAAGGTTCAACTAAACACACTAGCTGGAGTCGATAAGAAAATGTGTCAACCCTTATTTTGTGTATCAAGTATCAACCTTTAATAGATCAACGTACTTAAGCTATCAGCGTATCAACCTTTCAATTGTTTTAGTTTTCTAAGTATCAACACAAGTAAACAAGTATCTATCGGTCTATCCTTAACTTGTAACATATGAATCATGTAGAGAGTCATAAAAAAAAAATCGATAAAGTGTAAACAATATATATATTAAATCCAGGCCTAAGTGAAATTGCCTTGGACAATGGTTAACATATCCCTTAATAAAATTTCCTAAAACGGATCAGCATATTATTCTGTTTTGCAAACCTTTAATATTTTGAAATTGTCAAAACATCCAGACACATAGCAGATTGCTAGCTTTTGACTCTATTTAGAAAGCTAGCTTGCTTAATCAAAAAGGAAAATTAGAAGTACCAGAGAAACCTAAAAGTTTTGTCATGCGAGTACTAGACCAACAGAAAAATGCCATTTAAGATAACATAACCAATAACAGGTCACATGCACCAACTTAAAAAAAAACTTGAACAAGCTTACAATTTGTTACTCCCCTTCAATTGGTGAACAAGCTCCTTAATCTTGTTGAACTCTACAATCGGCTGGTTGCTTCCCATACAACAAATCGAAACAAAATCAATAAAATAGAATTTTAACCAGATCGTAGGTGTGAAAGTGTGTGTATGTGTGTGTGTGCGCTATATAGGGAGAGATTACAGATTAGAGCCAATCCCGTTGATCAGTCTTTCAGCACTGTCAAAGAAGAGAGAAACCGTGCGAAAAACAAAGTTGGGATCCTCTTTGTCTTGGAGCTTGTGCAGTGTTGTAAACTGTTCATTCAGTATACCCTTACCACACAGGAAGAAAAAACGAAGAGAGAAGTTCCATAAAAATTCTCATAAAAATAAAGGAAAAGAAAAATTATAAGAGAAGTTTACAAAAGATCAGTTACCTCGCTAAAGAGAGAAGATAGGAGTTCCAAGTAAGTCCTCTGCAACATGTTCACATCCATGGCTTATTCTCTCTCTGTGATCTCTTCTCTCCTCTATTTTTGTTTGTTTATTTCATTCTCAGCGTTGGTATTTAAGCTCTTCACAGGGGGATGAGATAGTGGAAGGAGTTACAAAAGGAAACTGAAAGGAAAGGGTGGCTTGAAGGTTGGTTCAGGTTTGTCTCCATTCGTACGTACCGAATTAATTTGGTACTCCTCAGATCATCTTGGGAGGTTATTTCAGATCAGAAGGCTCAAAAATAATTTTAATTTATGAATAATAACTAAGGTTATGTAGAAGATCTGAAACTAGGTTTAGAGATAAGAGTTATCACTGTATCTTCACCTTCTATCTTTCTATCTAATATAGTCTAAGCTTTTAAAATGTTCATTGAATGCTAATCTCAGATTGAATGTTCATTGAATCATGATATCACGATAATGGCAACATATGTGAACCCATCAAATAATAATATAATGAATTTCGTAAAATTAGAAAGAAGTTAAATGGATAAAAATGATTCTCTCTAAGTTACGAACATGCTACAAAATTTGAACCAAACTAATTATAAAGTGATAGATAATTTATAAACTACATGCTATAAAATTTGTCTGTTCTTACATACAAAATATATTAAGTACATAAAGAATTATGCAGATAAATATGTTGGAGGGCACACGGAAATCATTGTAGTAGTACTCTATCATGTTTTTTATCAATTTGAACCACATTTTAATTATAAAATTTCAAATTATAATCAAGTACATTTTGTAATTAACTTTTTTATCAATCGAAATGTCAGCTTCTGCTGGCCTTAAAAAAAAAATCAAATACTTGGATACAAATCAATTTGTGCCAGTTCCTCAACAATATTTGTGCAACAAATCTGTTGGAATGTATTTAGATCATATGTCAAATGTTCATTTAGTGAAGAAAAAACGTGACGTGACATGACTTGTAACATGTTATGATTTGGTCATGTCACGGTACGGCACGTGATCAAAATTTATTTTTATATACATGATATGTCGTGACTAAAATGGTGGAAAAAAGTCACGCCACGCAAATAGTCATGTCATGATCACGCATGCCATGATAAAACGTAATATGCATGACTGATCACATAATTATTATTTTGAAGTTTTAAATTAGTTCATAGAAAATAATACTAAAATATGCTAAAAAATAATAAACTATTACATAGTAGATTATATGTGAGAAATAATGTTGAAAAAATTATTCACATGAAGTGGCGTGACTAAAATAGTGAAGAACAATCACGTCATGTGGATGGTCACGTCACATAATCATAACCTAACATGACGTAATGTGTTGTGCCGTGTGCAAACTGATAACAACATAGACTAATTTTCTTCTCTATGTCGATTCATGTTTTTAAAAAAAAATGAGATTCCAAAATTAACACAATTAATAGATAATTCCCAACTTATTCTATTTTTGTTACAAAAAATATATAAAGATCTAGCCTCCAGATTTCAAACTATTAATTAAACACACATGATTTTATTTGTATTAAATAAAAAATATACAACAAATACTAAGTAAAAAAATATGTTAGATTGCACGAACATCTTTGTCGTACTCATCTATTCACGCTATAAGCAATTTGTACGTATATTTCAGATCCTAAAATTACCAAAGTAATAGATAATTCTCAAAATACAATCAACACTACTTGTACCTGAATCTATTTGAAATATTTCTAAAATATAAATTAACTTTTATACAAACAAATTAATTTGCTAAAACACATCAACACTATGTTGCATGCGTTAATTCATCTTTTAAATAACTTGAGGCCCATTCGAGATCCAAACATCATCAAAACATAGATAATCTGCGAATCAGATTATTTATTTGCATATAAATTTCTGCGCTGAATAAAAAAAGAAGCATCACCCATTATGAATAAAAATATGCTGAAATTTATTTACAATCTGACGTCTGATTTATTTTTTTTTTTTTAAATTGAACCGCATTTCAGATCCTAAAGTCACCAAACGAGATATAATCTCCAAATATGATGAACTGCATAGACACATATCAATTTGCACTAATTCTAAAATGTAAATCAAATTTTGAATTAACAATTAACAAATCTGCCGGAATATATTTACAAGATGTCCGTTGCATGGAAATAAATCTGCTACGATCCTGAAAGGGGTTGTAGGATCCTACGATTTCAAATCCAACCTTTTATTTGTTTTGAGATTCGTGCATAAAAAACAATTTTTATGATAATTTGTAATACTTAAAAAATGAAAGATTGAATTTGGAATCGTAGGACCCTACAATCTCTTAGGATCGTAGGACCCTACAATCCCTTAGGATCGTAGCAGATTTATTTCCCCGTTGCATATAACAATTCGTGTAATTAACCAATTTCTTTGTGCTAAATAAATAGAGATACATCAGCACAAAAATATGTTGGAATGCATTTGTATCTTATTGTGTGCATCATATTCTTGTTAAATTTGGGCTACATTTCTATAACACTCGGTATATTTCACAATATTTCTGAATAGTTTTATAATATTTTGATTTTCTGAATTTACTTATATAAATTAATTAACAGGTTAGAGGATTAATTTTTTTTTTAAAAAAAATTGCTGCCACGCGGCCTCATGCATGACAAGCACCCCATTTTCATGTTTTTAGTCAATTAATTCAAGACTAAATGCTTAATCTAAAATCTTCAAAACTGACATAATATCTAAGTATCATCACTTTTATGCAAACTAATCTATCAGAATATATTTGCAGCATGTTGAACGTATAAATTTATTATATATAAACCAACTTCGATATCATTGAGATCCAAAAATGCTCAAAACTGATAGAATATTTTTGTGGTAAATAATAAAAAAGATACGTTAAATGTTTTAATATGATAGAATGTAATTTAAGCCGGCCTGTGTCTGTTCATATTTTTAATATATTTTCTACCATATTTCTGATGCTTAAATATCGAAAGGTGATCAAACATTGGGACATTAATTATCTATAAGCGTTAGTTAATAAAACTAAAAATTGATCAAGTGCGCATGAAATATAAAGTTTGATGACACAGCACATCAAATTTGATACAAAGCCCATCGGACTGCAGCCCACTCCCTTATAATCTTCAAAACATACATACATATAATCTCATAAATCAATATTCTAAATAGCTAGCTATAAATATACAATAGCTGCACTATAACTTTTTTGAATCTTAAAAACTGTAGTACTATTAACGCTATTTTTTATCAGAATTCTAAATAGTTAGTCATAGGTGCACAATAGCTGTGCTATAGTTTTTCTGAACTTTAAAAGTTATAGCGCTACCAACACTATCTAGAACATGAATTTGAACAGATCACTTTTTATGCAGACAACTCTGTTAGCTGGAATACATTTGTCGTATGTTGGGGGTTAGAGTGTTGGTTTTGATTAAAGGGGTTGACGAGGCCAAGATTAAATGAATCTCATTTCCATTCATAATGGAAGCGATTTAGGAGATTCTATCTGTCATGTGCAATTTGTACAGCTCTTAATGATGTCCAAGTTGGTTTATTATTGTTAAAGAATTATTTTTTAATTGGTCTATTTGTAATATAAAAATACGTTATTTTATATGAAATTTCTTTTTTATTTTCTTAAATATATTTACGTGCGTTGACAAGATATTAGCAATGATATAATGCACAAAGATGAGAGCAGGTACATTCAACGGGCAAAATAAATATTAAAGGTTTAATTAGTTGTATTAAATACTGAGAAGTGAGAACAACGGAATCGAGAGGTAGCCAGCCTAGCTAATGTACTCCATTAACATCCAGATCAATTCTAACTGTGCAAAATATTGCTTGTTATAATGAAAAGTCTAGAATTTTTTGAGGTACAATAGAAAAAGTCTAATAAAATAAATTAATTTGCTAACAGATAAAACTGAGAAGCAATGATGGGGATCGTTGCAAATTTTTGCTGGTATTTGTTGGAGCTAATATCTGCAAGTGATTTTGTGAAGCATTCATGCTAATATGCTATTGATGTTGAGGAAATTATTTCACTGATCTGCTATTGGAGGCCTAATTGCAAATACAATTTCAAGCAAATTTGATATCATATAGAAACAGAAACAACAACAACAACACTGGCTGTATGAACACGAAGTCTAGCATCAAAAGCATTTGTATTAAATCTCAAATTAATGGTTTCTCAAATAAATATTGATCAATCAGACGGTTCGAATATCGATCGTCCACCTAAGTTAGATATACAAGGAAATGTTCCGTCTGCATTAACTGAGTATCTTTTGAGTTAACACCTCTCAACCATTTGATTTTAAACATAGTCAATTCGATCACAACTTATAATTCAAAAACTCATTATGTTACTCTCTTTTTTGCGAATTGTCCTGAAAATGGTGATTTGCCATATACTTGCACAATAATTTTTCAGATACAAAAGCAAAAGAAAAGAAAAATGGAACACCTTATATTCAGACCTACAAGTAAAAGGCCGGGGAACAGATGATCCCCAATCTAATTAGAAAAAATATGATCAAGAGGGGCATCTCGACCGTATTATTTTCTAACATTTAGTACTAGAACAATTTTTTAAAGCATATATAGCGGTTGTGGTCGCTCAACAAAAGCAAGATCCGATTCCATAATCATTATATATATATATATATGAGTAAAACTAATATACACTTAAGTGTACCGTATACTTAACCCTAAGACCGTCCGATTTTTTTAAAAGTCGTGTAGATTCTTCAAAAGTCGTGCAGCGCGAATCTCAAAGCTAATCCTAGGGTTCTAGAGTTAAGTGTATGGTTCAATCGGTACACTTAAGTGTATATTAGATTGACTCATATATATATATATATATATATATATATCTCCATTCTTATATTATGCACGTAGTTGTTCTGATCCGTCAACAGCTGAGATTGAAAAATTAATTTTTTAATTGAATATCAGCCCTCCAATTGCATAATTTATCTTATTTTGTTCAAATACATTTATTTTATATGTAGAAGTCTAAATTTAGTTAAAACATACTCGCCACATAGACTGCTACATAGTTTGTCACAATTAAAATGGAATAAATCTCTAGCAATCTGTTTCCTTAATTCGTTTTATAGCTATATATGATTCCTGCAATTAAATTATTTCCTTATTTCTCTGTTTCCTTCGTTTCATTCTCCTCTTCCTTTATAGTTTCGACAATAAAAATATAAACAATCATATCTTTTCAAAATTTGTTTAGGGCTACTGTATCTTTGTGAAGGGTGATAATATTGACACTAAAATTATTGTGGTCAGCACAGCACAATTCAAAGAATCTAATTAATAGACAACTTTTACCCTCATCAATGTCCTTATTTCAATTTATTATACTTCTTTAATTAGCAAAATTTTCAGAATCTTTTGGAAAAAAAAAATGAGAGAGAAACAACTCAATATATATATAGTAAGAAAATTCAAACTTGTTCGCATTTGTTTTTAGCATATAAGAGAAAATTTTAAACTTATTTGTATTTCGTTTTAGAATGTTCTTCCATAAATTTAGTAGTTATAAACTCAAAGTATCAGCTATAGTAGAAATTAAAGATTACTTTTGTTTTTTTTTTCTTCTTTAATTTTCTTGAAATTAAATGAAGAGAAATTTTAAACAAAATATTTTGTTAGTTGATTAAGAAAAAACTTATGTTTTTCGGATGGCTTAATTTGTTCCTTTTATCTAAGTCAATTGTCTTGTTTTTGAATTTATTTTAATATATGCTTAATGCATTATTTTGATGTTTGTAATGGGCCTAATGGCCATATATAATGAACTTGTAAATAAAAAACATATTTGTCGTGATATATATATAGATAGAGAGAGGCTATCATGCTTTGGAAAATAAAGATGGTGTTTTACTTTCCGTTCATATCTCCATATTTAAAGTTTAAACAATTGATTCAAATTTCTCAACATGATCTTCATATTAATATGTGCTTGGAGACCAAATTTTATATTTTTAGAAATATTTTACTATTTTTTTGAATTTTTTAAAATCACAGTTTTTCATTAAATTAAAAAAAAACATTGATGGCTAATTACTTTAAATTTTTCATTAATATAGATATAAAGCTTGATAAACTTGAAATTTCCATTAAAATAACGAAAAAGTAAAAAAAAAAATTACTAATTGCTTCTCATCTGAAATACATACTATAATATTTATGTCCTCTTTATAAAGAATTAACTGATCTACTAGGACATTAATTATACAAAATATTTGTTTCCTGCATGGGATTGCCTCTTAAGGAAATTAATATTGCAAAATAATTAAGGAAAGATGATCAAATGTTGAGAAGGCAGCAACTGAATGGTAAATTAATCTATCAAATTAAAAATTTTAATAATATTGTGTCATTAACAATTTATGTTGTATTGATATATTATCCATTTGTGAATAGATGAATAGTATATCTTGTGCTGATAAAAATAATCATATCTTTTCAATATGGAAAGAAAATAAAGAATATTTAGAATTTTCATGTATAGAAATTTTCATTGTTAAAATAATTTTTATCAATAATATATATATGTAGAGAAAATCCTTATTTGAATTATTTAATTATATATTTGCGAATTTTATTTCTTTACATATTATTTCTCCTCTAAATCATTTAAGGACATGTCTTGCTTGTAAAGAAAATTTGATATTAAATCGCAATGATACTTAAACAATTTTTTTCATGTTATATTTGATTCAAATTTTTTTTTCCATTTGTTATTGTTTCTTTTATTGTTATTTATTATTTGAATTTTTTTTTCATTTCAGTTTTTTATATTCATTTCAATATATTTTTTAAATGTCATAAAAAAAGGTCTCTTCATATTCTATTCAATTTTATAATATATATGTCTCCGTTGCAACGCACGGGCATGATACTAGTGTGTGTGTGTGTGTGTGTGTGTCTATATATATATATATATATATATATATAGGTTTTGGCTAATATGCTATGGATAGCTAAGAGGCCTCCGTGCTACGGCTCGGATTTCGAGTTTTCAAAATTCTAACGGTCGATCCGAACCGTTCATCTTGTTCTCCATATTAATATGTGCTTGGAGACCAAATTTTACATTTTTTGAAAATTTTTTACTATATTTTTAGATTTATTGAAAATCGCTGTTTTTCAGACAAATCTGGACCATAAAAAACAGCGATATTCAAAAAATCTAAAAAAATCTAAAAAATTTCCAAAAAATATAAAATTTGGTCTCCAAACACATATTAATATGGAGAACAAGATGAACGGTTCAGATTGACCGTTAGGATTTTGAAAAGTCAAATATTGAGCCGTAGCACGGGAGGCCTCTTAGCTACCCATAGCATATTAGCCAAATCCTATATATATATATATATAGAGAGAGAGAGAGAGAGAGAGGAGGGATCAAATTACAACATTTTTTGAGTTACAACAAGTTACAACAAGTTTTTTTTTTAATTTTGAAAGTCCAAATCGTCGATCCAAACCGTTAAATATGATCTCTACAATAAAATGTGCTTGGAGACCAAATTTTACATTTTTTGGAAATTTTTTACTATTTATTAAGATGGATACAAAAACTAGTCAAATTCAGACCATTGAATTTTGTACTCATCTTAATAAATAGTAAAAAAATTCCAAAAAATATAAAATTTGGTCTCCAAGCACATTTTATTGTAGAGATCATATCTAACGGTTTGAATCGACGATATGGACTTTCAAAATTTAAAAAAAAAGCTTGTTGTAACTTGTTGTAACTTGTTGTAACTCAAAAAATGTTGTAACTTGATCTCTCCTCATATATATACTAGTATCGTGCCCGTGCGTTGCAACGGGATATATTATAAGATTGAATAGAATGTGAAAAAACATTTTTATTTATATTAATTTGTTTAACTAATACAGATCTATTTTGTGATATTTGACCATAGCTTTCTTCAACATTGACAAATCGGATATAGAAAGTTATGGAGGGTAGACTTGTAGTACACAATTAAATTCTTATATATTTTATGTTTTTATTTGGGGAGTATAGCCTTGTATTATGATGATTTGTTATTTTCAACTGCATATTTCTGTTGCATGTTGAAGCATATATACGTAATATGAAAATTAAGAAATTTAGCACCACAACCACAAATTATCACACAAATGAAAACTTAATCTTCATTATGTAGATCCTAATAGTCCAAATTACTTAAAAATTATATACATGGAGCAAAATCTGATAAATCCTTAAAGATGCCTTTCTTAAGAAGTCTTGGCCAACTTTGAATGAATTGGTGTAGTAAATAATACGTACTAAATACCAGGAGAAAACACCATCTTTTGCACATATAACTCTGACAATACATAAACACAAAAAAGAAGGAAAAAAAAAAAGGAAAAGCAGTATCATGGTACCAACATAGAACCATTTTTGTACAAGCAATAACGACTAAACTCTTTTAAGCTTCAAAATAATATGTCTGAAAAAAAATAGCAGCATGTTTGCACAAAGCAGCTTCATCCTTTTGGTATCTGGTATTAGGAAATAACCTACCGTTAATTCATAAGTCTTTCTTCAATTCCCGCCTCTACAGCCACCACCACCACCACCGTACTTGGTGCAGCAAATGGATTGTTGTAGTACATCTGTTATAGTTGCCAATTGAAGGGGTAAAGGTTAATGTATATTTGTAAATTAATGACACAGCAAATGGATAAAAACTGTCTTAGTAGTTGCAGTTCTGATACAGTATGCTTGCTGAGAAAGAAGGGTACTTCTCTTCTGCCGTTAAAATTTGAAGTGCTAATTCAGTTTACTTTTGTAGTTGCTGTTAAAATTTGCTTACTCAATTTTGGACATCATTAGACTATGAATTACTGCTGTTAAAATTTGCTTACTCAAATTTGGATATTTGTGAGATTTGAGATTAGTAATAAAATCAGAAGTTCAATTCAATTGTCAAGATTCTATTTGTTGGGTCAATTTGAATTTCTGAAGCAATTCAATTTTGAGTATTGCTACCTATTAAAATTGAATTGCTGACTCGATTTATTTGAATTGTGTTTGCAAATAATTGCTATTGAGGTAAATCATTGCTTTCTTGTAAGTTATGCAACAGAAAGAAATACATCAATAATCATAAAAGTAGGAGAAATGGGAAATTAGAAGAACATAGGAGGCACTATACCTTCAGTCTTATATTCAATGATGAATTTGCTTCTACTTGGAGCCTGCTTAAATTTGAAATCCAAAAAGATAAAATTAAGGGGGAAAAAAGAATTAATGAGTACAGTAGTAAAGATTGTCACATGGATGGTAAATATTCCAAGTATTATCTGTTGAACCTAGGTACCACATTACTATATCCTTCCAGTATAAATTTTTGGTAATGTACCAGCGTAATTGATATACAAGTGAAATAGTAATAATAGTACAAACGCAATTTAGCATATTTTTCACCTTGCCTGGAGTTTTTCTCTTTGATTCTTAAGTGATATTTCATGCGCTGGCCAACATGATTCTTGCTCACTGCATGTAGTGGAAATTTTTCAAGAAAGTGAAATTGGTGTGGGAAATGCAAGTCTGAAAAAATGAAAACCACTGAAAAACATTTGGGCAAGTCAAACTCCAAATCTGAAATAATTACCCTATATTGTATCGATCCCGCATCACTAAATCCTTCCCCTATTCTTACCTGCAACAAAAAAAAACAGAAAATTCGAAACCCTACTTACTGGTAAATACCAGTACTATCAATAATCATGTCTCAAACCACTGATTTTTAACATCAAAATCACAACAATACTCCTCAATGAAAAAGATTACATACCCTGGTCCAGATCAGTAACAGTAGGACTCAGTGACAGAGGGAAGTTTGGTTTCATCACCGGTAGCAAAAAAAAAAAAACCAGAACCAGCAAATTCAGAAAAAAAAAAAAATAGAGGCAGAAACAACAAAAATAGAGGAATGACAAATTTCAAACCACATGGTCATGACCTGCCTACTGAGCACCTAGTAATTAAGGACAATCAATCCTGCAGTTCATACGTCTAAACATTACTTTCTTCTTGAACCATTTCTTTCAAAACAAGTTGCATCTCCTCCGCTCCAGCGCCAACCAATGGAACGCCTCCAGTCACAAAACCAAATTTGACACCTTTCCCTCACGCCCACCACCACTACGGTTCAAACCCCCCGCACCAACCTTTTCTCACCTCCAGTTTCGAAAAAAGCCCATCTTCCTCCCACTCTCCAGACTGATTCGGAGCGTAGCACGGGTCCTCCACGACGACGGCTGAAAAAGGAGGAAATTTATTTTGAATGAGTCTATCGTGTTTCCATAGCCTCATTCAACTAACTTTTTTACCTCTTTGTTGATAGTAAATGGTATCTCAAATAGTATGATTAGCTGGGTAGTCACACATATGTGCCTGTTCGTACCGGTTCACCTCTGTACCAGCTGTCTGGTTCAATGTCCCCTCATCCAGCCTGTACCCGTCATGATTCCAATTCTGTATCAGTTCATTGTTGCTGCATACTTCCAAAACTCTTTGAAGAGCTTTTCAATTTTCATGCACATTATTTCCAACATTCTGTTCAAGTTTAGTCAAGAAGTTTGATTGGCAACGTGAATGCAAATACTAATTGCATTTTGCCTATTCCTGAAATGCAGGATATAATTTCTTGCAAACAACTCAGTTCATTCTAACTTCTACAGAGAGCCTGATCATTCAGTGAAAAAAGAATCCAATATTTTGCAAGTAATGATACTTGAAATCTGACTTAAGTTATATCTAAGGAAGATTTGGGCATCCGACAAACTCCTCTCTAATTCTTAACCCTTAGTTCAAATTTAACATGCCCTTAATCATCAGTGGGGCCTTAAGAGTTATATTCTCAACACTGATTTGGCCAGTATTCCATAAATACCCTTATAGTTATATATTCTCAACACTATTATAATTAGGAGATTCATAAAATAATTGACTGGTACCAACCTTTTTGTAGAGTGATCTTCAGTTATAATCTCCGGCTTTTGATGCTCCTTTATATCTAAAATTAGGTCATTATCTTCATTTTTTAGATCTTGGCAGAAGCTGCCATTATCTGATTCCGGTAAAGGCCAAAACCTGAGAAAACAAATTGATTAAAGTCAAGTCAGATTTACCAAAATTTCACATCATTCATGTCTCTTTTCTTTTGGTTGATTACACATTAACTAGTATCATGCTCGTGCGTTGCAACAGAAATATATTATAAGATCGAATAGAATATGAAGATATTTTTTTATTTGACATTCACACAAAATTAAAAAAATTAAAAATAAAAGACAAATTGAAAAAAAAAAATGGAAATCCAAATAATAAATAACAATAAAAGAAACAACAACAAATGAAAAAAATATCAAATCTAACATGAATTTTTTTAAAATATCATTGCAATTCAATATCTAATTTTCTCTACAAGCGAGACAGGTCATTAAACAATTTAGATGAGATGATATGTAAAGAAACAAATTTGAAAAATATATAATTAAATGATTCAAATAAGGATTTTCTCTACATATATATTCTTCATAAAAATTATTTTAACAGTAGAAATTTATGTACATATCATTTATGTACACGAAAGTTCTAGATATTATTTATTTTCTCTTCATATCAGAAAAATTTATTACTTTTGTCAACATAAGATCTGATATTCATCTATTCACAAAAATACAATAGTTATAAACAAAATACGAAAAAATATGATTGTTTCCATTTTTATTGTTGAAACTATAGAGGAAGAGGAGAAATGAATGAATCAAATCATCTGCCCACTGGTGGGCAGAATTTTCCTGCCATCTATGAAAACTAATCAATCCTGGTCTACCACTTTTCAGACCTCTCAATTATGGTTTTTACAATAATTAAATACTTGGTCGGTCATTAATATTTCTAAATATAGAAAAATTGACTCAGTCAACAAAAATAGAAAAAAAAAATTCAGTTTGTCTTTTTGAAATCTCCATTCTTATATTATGATACCACAAGTAAAATAAATTTATAACAAATTACCATAAGATTTTTTTTCTATGAAAAAAAATGTAAGTTATATAGAAGACAGTTCTAATATAATAAATTTTATGTCAATTTGAGTTATAAATTTTCAAATATAAATAAAAAAGTAAACTTTGAACATTTTATAGCACAAAAATTTTGCCACAGAATTTTGAATTTTAAAATTATTATTAAATAATATAAGCAAATTGATTGAGTACGTTAGATTTTCAAAAATCTAGAAGGCTCTGAGTTAGTGGTTTGAATTAAAACTTTTGAACCAAGTTAGTAGTTCAGATTCAAATTTTGAAGTCGAATTAGTGGTTCTGACTTAAACTTTGGACCCAAACTACTAACTCAATTCCAAAATTTAAATCCAAGTTACCCACTCAGCACCTGCTATGCCATAAAAAAATTCACGTACTGAATCTATATTCTTATATTATTTAATAATAATTTCTAAAAATAAAAAATTCTCTATAATGCTACGACATTTTGTAACAATTTTTTTTTGGTTTATATTTGAAATTTTTTAACCCAAATTGCATATTAAATTTGTTATATTGAAACTCTCCTCTGAATAACTTCACATAAAGAATTCATTGTTATATTCTTATTATTAATTTTTTATATTCATTTATATTCATTGTAATGATTATTCTCTAAATAAATTGTGGTATATTTATTATTTCATGAAAGACATTAGATTGCATTTTTCTATTTTTGTTCATTACGTGAGTTAATTTTTCTGCATTTAAAAAACTTTCTATATAAGTTAGTCTATACATATTAATGACAATTGATCATTATAAAAACTTTCATTGAGAATTAACAAAATGAGGCATACACAGATTCATTAGTTTTTATAAATGGCAGGAAAATGAAACAGAAAAAATTGAGAAATAAGGAAATAATTTAATTGGTAGAATAAAAGATAGTGTAAGGAGAAATAAGGAAACAAATTACTAAGAATTTATTTAATTTTATTGTGATAAACCATGTTGCATTCTATGTGGCGAACATATTTTTAACTAAATTTAAACTTCTACGCATAAAATAGATATATATAATCAAAAGAAAACTGATGATGTGATTGGAGGGTTGATATTCAATTGAAAAAATTATCTTTGAATCTCGGCCGTTGGAGGATCATGACAACTACGTACATAATATAAGAATGGAGATAAGTGCACACAGAGTTGATGCTCAATTCGGTTAGATCGACGCACAATTACAGAATGATAAAAATTGAGACTGTCGATGCATAATCCAATTTACACTTACCTGGGAGGTCAAACTGACACTTCTGCTGCTTCGCAAGGATAGAAATAAAAAGAAATTTATTTTGAAGAGCTAAATTGAAAATTATAGAAATCTTACGTTGGGAAAGAGACAGATACCTCTTGGTCGAGCGAATGAGGTCGGCGGCGGCGGGTCAGCGCATGCGATCAAGAAACCTGTAGTAATCCGGCGCCGACGAACTGGAACAGTCCATTTGAGCACTCAAGAGTTTGCTATTCTCTCGCTCTCGCGAAAACTTGATCGAGCGAAGTCCGGCGTCGATCTCACTGCCACCAAGGACGTCTTCAAGGGAGATGTCAAGGAACCGGATTACTATAGTTTTTACCTTTCGGACGGGGAGGGGACAATTAGGTTTTTTTGCCTTTGGAAGAAAGGGTCGGGGAGGGGATGACGCAGCGAAATTTTTTTTTTCGGATCACCGAAAAATAATTGCGGATCTGTGACAGGCTAGTATAATTTTCATTAAATTTAGATTTTTACACAAAAAAAAGTGTATTTAATTTAAAAAAACAGATTATTTGTTTAGAAGGTTCAGATTTAAATCCAAATTCTGTTGGATAAATTTCAGCTGCATAATTTTCTGTCATTCAAAATAATTTAAGATGCATAATATAGAGAAAAAATATATATAGTTATGAAAAAATATTAATGAATAGTAAACATGTATCACCTGCAATGGACAAGGTATTCATCAAAATATTAATTAATAAGATATCTCCCCCATTTTTTTAAACAACGCAGATCAGTACTCCCCCCTCTCAATTTTTTTTATGGACGAGATATCGATCAGATCTTTAAAATAGTCGGTTGCCTATGGTTGTAGATGCGAGCACGTTTTTTTTTCCCTTTCTTTTTGAATGTTTAGAAGTTTTGAAAAAGATACCATTATCAGCTTAATCATGCACTATATTTTGTATAAGAGAAATGTTCTTGTATCCCGAGCCATTAAATCTGAGCCCGTTCCCGAACTGGTTTAACTGGGTTTAACTATCTGCTAATAATGGTAATTTATTAATTTTTCATTAATTAACGAATTGTTGTTTTAACGCATTGCAGTTTTACATTGATTGCTTTAAATGTTAGCTTTGCATGCTTTTGTCTTGCACTTTAATTTCGTGGACAGTCTGTTAGAAACAGTTGTAATCACCAATCCCGAAATTAGTCCCCCAGATTGTTAACGGTCCTCTATTCATTAATTAACTACTTACTTGAATGTACTTTAAAGTACAATTTAAACCCAGTTAGCTCGGGGATGCGATGGGGGATTGGTTCTAATTTTAATTATGCAAATTAACAGCTTTTTATATTTAATAACTAAAAATACAGTCTCTATTTTGAACAAGTAATCCATTAAATGAAGATTTTTCAATGTTTGTAAACACAGGTTTATATGCTTTAAAATATATTTGAAGAATAAGTTTTAAAATGTGTTTGTAAACACAGGTTTATATGTTTTACACACAGGTTTATATGTTTTAAAATGTTGTTTTCTTGCCAGTATATATTGGTTTACTTGCACAGGTTTATATGCTTTACACACAGGTTGATATGCTTGAAAATGTTATTTTATTGCCAGTATATATTGGTTTACTTGCACAGGTTTATATGCTTTACACACAGGTTTATATGTTTTAAAATGTTGTTTTCTTGCCAGTATATATTGGTTTACTTGCACAGGTTTATATACTTTACACACAGGTTTATGTGCTTTAAAATGTTGTTTTCTTGCCAGTATATATTGGTTTACTTGCACAGGTTTATATACTTTACACACAGGTTTATGTGCTTTAAAATGTTATTTTCTTGCCAGTATATATTGGTTTACTTGCACAGGTTTATATGCTTTACACACAGGTTTATATGCTTTAAAATGTTATTTTCTTGCCAGTATATATTGGTTTACTTGCACAGGTTTATATGCTTTACACACAGGTTTATATGCTTTAAAATGTTATTTTCTTGCCAGTATATATTGGTTTACTTGCACAGGTTTATATGCTTTACAATGTTATTTTCTTGCCAATATATATTAGTTTACTTGCACAAGTTTATATGCTTTACACACATGTTTATATGCTTTACACACAGGTTTATATTGTTTTGTAAACAATTATTGTTTCGAAGTAGTAGTTTCATTGTTATTTAATAGAGTTTTACATGCTTAGAAATTGGCATTGTTGGGACAAGTTCTAAATTTATGATTATTTCGAAGTAGTAATTTTATTGTTATTTAACAGAGGTTTGCATGCTTAGAAATTGTAATTGTTGGAGTTTTGACTAACATAAAATAATTGATGAGGCTGCTAACAATTGTTATTTCGAACCAGTAGTTTTATTGTTATTTAATAGAGCTTTGCTTGCTTAGAACTAGTAGTTTTGACTAACATAAAATTCAGAGCTGTAAACATTTTGGTGGGGAACGCGCTCGGATATTGGTACAAATTTAGAGCTTTAAATTTTATGCTCGGGGACGAATTCGGAGATTTATTTTTATTTTAAAAAATGAAAAATTAACTCATTTATAATGAAAGTTAAACACTTGAACACAGTTGTTTAAACGCTTTCCTTTATATGTTTAAATTATCCGATTGTTTCGCTGCATTTGGTGGTGCCTCTGTTAATTTTTTTAACAGAGCGTTTTTTTCTTCATGCAGCAAAATTATGTATAATAAAAAAAGATTGATACTGTTATTGCGCTGTATAAAATAAAACCTGATCTTTTTATCGCCGACATTCTAGAAAGTTGGAGAACGCGTGCAGATACTTTGTTTGTGATACAATTATCAGCTTCCTTTGTATAATTTTTGCATGTTACCGAAATATTAAATTTGAAAAGATATGACTTGGTTTCAAACTAGCGTACAGCCACATACCGAAGGGTTTTGAATAAATTCCCTGAGCGAGATTAAGAGCCGATAATTTTAATTGAATTCAAAAATTCGGATTTGTCACCTCTGTGCACCAAGAGATCAGGCAACAATACATAGAAGACCAAAACAACTATTTAGGTTGAGATCTTTCTATTCCCTTACCTGTAAGGTAATTCGTACTCGTCACCTCGGTGCTTATCAGTGTGCACGTGCAAACTGACACAAACAAAGAAAAGAGTACAATATTTATAGTTAGCCGACATTGAATTCTCTAAACAAAGATATCATCTCACATTTAAAACTAAATTAAGAGAGCATTTACTGAAAGACCAGCTAATAGACAGAATATATTATAGAGTTCAGAAATCACAACCACCCACCAAACAGCTAAACTATTCCTAAATAGTCACAATTATCCCAATGCACGAACAATCACTGAATCATTGGAACGGATCCACCAGATGCCACTATTTGTTGCTCCACCTACAATTAATTGAAATGACAGTATATAAAATGTGAAGAATGTCAAAAGAAAAAAAAAATTATGTTATACCTTAAAAAGAGTTTCAAGCTTGCTTTTGAAGGTCAAAAACTCTTGATTCAGCTGTTGCATGCAACCGAAACATCTGCACAAGAGAGAATTTATTTAATTTAAATCACAAAAGTAAAATCAATACAGTTGAAAGATAACTTCATATACATAAACAGTTGAAATTTATATCATACCCTTGGGGATCATTTGCTTCACAGTAGTCACGAAAGACTTGACAGACATTTCTAATTCTTTGAGCACCAATACTGTAATGCAAAATTTTGGTTATTTTTAGTACTACATAAAAAATAAACTAGGCGAATTTGCCCCTGATCTTTCTGGTAAAATTTTCAGGACCATTAAGGGCTTCGAGACTAAAAATTGCCTCCAAATTTAGAAATGAAAAGGGCAATTTTTTTTTTAAGCAGTCAAGTAGGCCCCGAATTGAGCCCACACATTGATTTCCAGATCCATAGGAAACTAATTTCTTTTCTCTAATTAGTAAACTTGCACGTAAATGGAAATTTAGGTAAGCTCCTTCAAAATTACAATTACACGAAACCTGACAATTTCTCGTTAGGGAAGAAATGACATTTAAGGTAATACAACCAATATAAGATTCTATACACCTACAAAAATTAAGAAAAATTGGAAAGAATCAAACCTTGCGCTGCTCCCCTTCAACTGGTGAACATGCGCATCAATCTTTTTGTAATCTACAACCTGTTGATTTCTTTAAATACAACAAATAGAAAGGAATCAACAAAATAGAATACCAACAGGATATATGTGTCTCTGTTAGAAAGAGACAGGAGAGAGGGACGAAAGGAAAGGGGAGAGAGAGAGAGAGCTTACAGATTTGAGCCAAGCTCATTAATGAGTCTTCCTGCATCATCAAAGAAGAGAGAAACTACCTCGTAAACAAATCCTGGATTATTTTCATCCTGGAGCTGTTGCAGTTCTGTAAATTGCTGATTCAAAATACCCTTCTCACACCAAAAAAGAAGTTTAATAAAAAAAATCTCACAAATATAAAAGAAAATAGAATCTACAGGACAGAATTGCTAAAAATCCGATACCTCGGCAAAGAGTGAAGAGAGGAGATCGGAGTATGTGCGTTGCAAGAGGCTCAAATCCATGGTCTGTTCTGTCTCGTGCTCTCTCTCTCTCTCACACTATGTTCCTCTTGTTTTATTTCAGCGTCGGAATTAAGCAAGCTCTCCACAAGAGGACAGAATAGAGAAGGATTTATAAAAGGGCAAATGGAAGAGAGAAACGAGTCATCTTCTCAAAAGAGAAAAAATATAAAAAAAATGAAAAGGGTCCGGTTCCTCTCCATTGTCACCGAATTAATTGGGTGCTCTCTTGTTTTTAACAGTTCAATTTAAATCAAACGGTTCAAATCACTCCACATGGACCACATCAGCTGCCATTTAATCACGCATTTTTTTAACAAAATGACGCATGCAATCATCACCATAATAGCAATGGAGATGTGGACAAGTTTGGATAAGTCAAAATAAATACGATGAATTTAGTACAATTGGAAAGGAGTGAAACACGTTCAATGTATTGGTTGTCTTCATTATATAAACATGTTCAAAGAAATTAAAAAGGATATAGTTCGATACATGTCGAACAATTCAAATCATTCTTATCGAAAACTTCCCAAAATGTTAAATTACAAATGTTAGCAAACAATATGTACAAACAAAATGATATGTGTCAATTGGCGCAAATCTTCTCCAATTATATTTAAAAATAAAATAAAGATCTTTAGTTCAACTCATCACAATTGTACATAATTTATTGGGTAGTTGGAAGTACATCGTGTTTTAACCTATAATTCTTGAAGCATCAAAACCTTAGTTACTTAAATATAGACCAACAAATAAACTTGTTCAATAAGCATCAATTCTTAATTTGTAAAATATCAATTATGTATATTAACCAGGTGTCAATTAAACTTGTGTAGAGTATCATGTTATTGGAAGCGTATTCTCTGCAGAGCCAATCCTTGTGGAATTGTGTGAAGTTTTTAATCTGATCCGTTCATTTCATATCGAACCAGATCAGATCTTGCAAATTTTGAGAATATTTTTTTTTCAATTCAGACAAGACCTAATCTGATTCATCTAATCTGAAATGAACAAATCAAATCAAATCAAAAGCTGCGCAGAGAATACGCTTCCTATGTTATTCGTCATAGTTTGAACGATAGAATAATATTTTTGACTCGTCCAACTTAAATGTATTCTAGCATAAAAAGCAATGATTGCATGATTTTCTATGACATGAAAAGTATAATAATATGAAAAAAAAAAATACTTACCACTGAGTCCAAGCAAGCCAAACACATCAATAGTAACCCTAACTTCTTTCAACTTTTTTCATACAATTGGAGAGGATCCTATTTAGTACCAAAAAAAAAAATTATTTCTTAAAAGAAAAAATAATGCTGGGCCACTATATAAAATTCCCGAACCCCAGAGGCCACATAGACACGATTGGTTGCTTGAGGTGCAACAGCTCAAAGAAGAGCCCTGTCACTGACAGCGAAGCTTCTAAAAACAATCAGTGGAGACTAAATTGTACTGCACCCACGGACTTATCACAAGTAAAAATAAAAAGACTAATGATACATTTTTTTACTGCAACTTCTAACTTAAAATTCAATTTAAAATGCAAAATACAGCTCCGAATTATTGACGGAGACAAAAGGATTTCTGTAAACGTGCCGAAACTTGAAAGGTTAGGCATTCCACTTTTGAGAAAGAGGAGACCAAGTGGATAAGGTTCCAAACAATACCTGCTCGCCAAAAAAATCAGAAAGTAAAGCTGAGAAAAAGAGCTACAAGATCCCTTTTGTTTTTGTTGTTAAAATGGAACTGTCAACTTTCAACTCAATTATTTTTCAAAGAAAAGATACCTCTACAGAATCAATTCCACTATCCCGTAGCTGAAGGAAAATCAATCTATAATGACTTACAATAATTGACAACATGAAAGACGGGAGGGACTGGCAAAGTGGTACAGTCAAAATCTCGTATGAACCTATAAACTCAATTTCTACATTACATAAAATAGAATTAAAGAATAGACCCAAAAAAAAAAAAAAACTCAATTAACAAACATTGCAACTTCGCTTGCAGTAGCCGGGCAGTTCTGCAGTCCCGACCATGTAGGCTGGATTCTTTGTGCACTCTCCCAGAGCGGCCCACTTTGCACAGTTCTCATTCTGATCAGTGCAATTGCCTCCAGTGTGGTACACCTTATCAAATGATGCGACACGAATCCACTTTGTGGCTGACCACTTCTCACCCTCTATGACAGGACATCCAGCATGGAGGCTCTTTGGATCAGTTGTTGCATCAGGGAGAAGGTTGAAAAAGAGAAGCGCATCGCCTTTTCTTGGTTTTACTGCATCCAGAAAACAAAAGGGTTACTTTGGAGTAAAGGAAAAGTTGCATGGATTTTGTAATTTTGGAGCTTACCGGCTGTTCCACGTTGAGCACATTCTGACAAGGTGTCATCCTTAGCATGTGCTCCTCTGTGATGTTTAAGCTCCTGATTTGACAAACACAATGAATTAAGATAACATCAGTAAAAGTGCCTGAAACCATGTAAGAATAAGTTTCTTCTATTTTGTCCAAAAACTTTTATCCATGTTAGTACAGACGATCATAATTTTTAATACACCAATGGTCCAATGGACATTGACTGATGCATAGCAGCATAAAGTTTAGACCTGTAAGCAACCATCAACAAACTCCATGGGTAACCAAACATAAGCCAAATGTAAAAATGCAACAAGCTAGCAATTCAAGAGATATAAATATCAATAGTTTCAGCAATCTAGTTACCTCGGCTAAAGGAAATACAGTTTCGCCACCTTTCTCAACATCGGAAAGGTACATAAGAACTGTAGCAATACGATGGCCACCACGAAGGGTATTAACAGTGTCGGTAAAGTAATCATAGTGGGGTTCATACTTTTGCCCATACTCATAATGCAAAACTTGGATATCTTCACCATTCTCTGTATATAATAATAACACAATAATTAAAAAAGAAAAAAAGAAAAAAAAAAGAACCACGAATCAACACATTTTAAGGGGAAATGGAAGGAGAATTAAAAGCAGACGAGAAACTCTGCTATAGCGTAATTAGTCAATATGTAGACTATGGAAACACGAAAAATTATGAAATTAAAACTAGATATGCTAAGTAATTAAAGAAGAAAAACAATTGAGATCTCTTCAAGTAAATGGGAAACAAATTACGAACCTTTTGGGATGAATGTCCAAGCAGCAATTTTGTCCTCTATACCAGAAACAATCTCATCCTGAAATGGTGAATGGTATCAGAGAAATAGGAGTAGAGATTAAGAAAGGATATATTAATCTGCTCTAATAAGGTCTATGTCAAATCACAAAGCATCCGTGTGGCTTACTATTCACGCACTCATATCATGGTAACCAAATCAGTCCAAATATACCTCTTCACCAGACGAATATAATTACTACTAAATTTTAGGTCCTGGCAAAACTCCTTGCATGTGGTGAGATTAGAAATGGCAAAAGGACACAAAGCATGTCAAATTGGCTTTGTTTATTTTTTCTTTTCACTGCTATCACTTCCAGTTACAGGTGTTCATTGGTTTGGTCCAGTAAAAACCGAATTATAATAGTCAAACCAAAATTTTATTCGGTTTTAAAAAATATAACTGAACCAACAGAATTAGACTTGCAGCAAGGATATCATTTTTTTTATTATTTGGAAAGAGATACACATTTATTAGAGCTGTTGAGGAATAATTTGATAGAGCAAAATAATGGAGTCCAGACCTTTGCCTTGTTGATGAACATCCCAGAACTTGTACGAACCTCACTCTGCACGCTTTTTCCTGACAAGTTGTCAGCAACTGATGATCTAGTCAACTCAGTTTTAGCCTAACCAAAAAAAGGATAAAAATTTAATTTTTATACCAAGTTATAGTACTTCACTTGCTATGAAATTGAGAAATTATAATCAGTGAAATAGTTACCAGTGATATCAAATGGTCGCATTCTTCGTCAGTCAGGAATCCTTCATACACGAACGCTCTGAAAAGTTCCAAATTAGGATCAATTAACCGCAAATCTAGATGATTAGCGTACAAAACTGTGAATGAAATCGAGCCACTCATATGTTGAACTAGATCATAACACATTGAAAGCAAAATAGCTAAAAGCCAGGGAATAAGAAAAAACCTAGGCTTCACAGAGATCTGCCTTGATCTGGATGGATCCACCCCATCCGCATGAGAGTAGGAGCTTTGCGCTTGTTGGATTAGATTGAACAGTATAAAGAAAAGAGAAATCCAAAACCTAGATATGGATTCCATAATTTAGCTAGTGTGTGGATTCAGGCGGGGAGCTGATTTTCTGATTTATTCGCCTGAAGGAGATTGATTTAAAGGAGGGAGTCCATCTCTTCTGAGGTAGAAGAATATTTCTGTATAGATTCATTCGGACCGTCCGATCAGAATCTGGCAAAGTAGAATGCATGGTTCCCTTAATATTCGTGCGGACTCCGATCGGACGGTGTGTATCTAAACAGATATGTTCTGTTACCTTAGGGGATCTGAATTCCAAGGTGGTGGCGGTCAGGACGAAATGAGATCAGGCCATAAGTTGGATCTTATTAGTCCAGGCCTATGAGAGATGGAATCCGTGTGAATAAATTAGATTTTTAGCCCAACAACATAATTCTTCCAAGTTCCAAACCCTGTTCGGTTGGTCTATAATTTTGGTTTGGTTTTCTTTCCCAATTTTGTTCTCATATGACCGTAGTTAGTTGGGGACAGATAAAGAAATTTGTTACGCCATTATCAGTTACAGACACATTACACAAAGTCACGTTACATGTGTCGATTACATGATATAACTTGTGTGTTGTGTGACGTGATCATTCGCATAACGGAATTGTATTCGAGTGACAGTTACACGTTACGTCACGGTATGAAACATAGAGTATCTAACTTTTATAGTTAGTTTTTAGGGTTTTTTAGCACGCAGAGAGTATTCAGGTTTTTATTTTAGTGTAGGTTCACTGATATCGGTACTCATGTTGTACTGGTTATTATTTTTTTTAGTTTAGTCCAATAAATGTTTGTAATTTGAATTTTTAAAGTCACATCAGATATCCACAGGTCTTTTCTGGAAAACAAAAATTTGCTAACATTATTTACTTAATTTAAAACTTTTACAATTTTTTATAATTTTTTATATTTTTTTTTCTAAATTTTTAACAATTTAAATTAAAATATAAAAAAAAAGTTTGACGTGACTAATTTACATCACGTCACGGTGTGACTACACGTGCGTGATTATTTTTGTGACGTGATCGTCCGTTACCATTTTAGTCATGTCACATTACGTCACGGCATGTCTCATATTTCTTCTCTAGCTTAAGATGGATCAGGTCCAATTTAATTAGTTTTAAATCAAATTGAGAAAGTTTGAATAAAACGGTTCAGTTTTTCCGCTTAAATATTTTAAAACCAGTTTAATTATTTAATTCAATTTGATTTAGAAACTTTTAAAATCGATTAGATCAAACCGACCCAAAAATGGATTATAATTCTTTTGAACCTTAAAAAATTAATTAACGTTTTCTTCATTAATTTGACATTTGTGTCACATCATCAACACAATCATTCATCTAATATCTTTTAGTCAGTGACTTGACCCTATGGATTCTTTGAATTTGACATGTTAACACTGGATTCTCCATTGGGATGGAGCATCAGAGAGTGAGAGTGACCCACTTGTCAGTCTCGTTTTTACCCTCTCTATCTCCTTAGATAAACTGAACTATTTCACACAAGGTGAGCGATAAATAACTATATACGTTGGTTTACTCCGTGAACTACAATTGTATTTCCAAATAGCAAGTAAAATAGTTGCTGCTAAGCGTCAGAGGAATACACTAGATATGATAGAACGTGAATCAAAAAGATCAAAGCGGGTCAGAATAAAGAAATTGGACTAGTTAAGTTCAGTTAGCAATTCAATCAGCCTATTCCACATGGATCCGAATTTGCTGAAATCCGAGGTCAGTACTGTTCATTCTGAAATCTCTGCAATCCGAATCCAGCCATTGAACTATTCCGAGATACGTGCAAGAAAAAATCAGCTGTTTCGATATGCGTTTTCAAAAAAATTCGATGGCTGAATTTCAGGATAAATAGTACCCGATCTCAGAATTTCAACTGATTTATTTCCATTCCACATAGATCCAGAAGGTGCATTGCCGTTTGTGTGAAAATCACCTAAATCCTTGTTCAATTACCTATAATGAATAAAAAAAATTAGCCTATAAAAAAAATCCTTGTTCAATTACCTTAATCGTTTTATTTCGGTTCAATCAAATAAACTGGAATTTAATTCAGTTTGTTTGATTATAAATCAATTGATAAATTTATTTCGATCAATTCGGTTGTATTTTCTAAAACCGAATAAAATTTCAATTTATGTATTTTATTTCGGTTTTACCAGAATCAATGAACACCCCTAGCCAAAAAATGTAACTCAAACAAAAATATAACCTATTTTAGCTATCAAAAGAAGTAATTAAAAAAAAAAATTAACATTATGTATTTCTATAACAATTACACTGTTTTATTTATTTATAGTTTTTTAAGGTTTATATTTATTTATAATTATATAGAGTAGAACTAGGGTTTTTTTAAGCATACCTAGTAGTTTGGTAACCTCATTTCAAAATATATCGGATTGACTTCAGAGGTTATAACTTGATAGTCACTACCAAGAATTTCAAAAAAAATTAAATGACAAATCAAAACAATTGAAATCAATCTACTTCACGAGTGACGTGTATACACGTCAAATTTGTACATTTTCAAATTAAATTTAGTATAAAATCAAACAGACAAAAATTGATGGAAAATGAACATACTAAAATTAACTTATAAAATATTAATTTTAACAATTTAATTTTATACTAAATTAATTTAAAATTCTAATTTAACATGTAAATGTATAATAGATCAAATTTAAACAATTTAGATTCGTCCTTTAAAAGTTAAGCTCATCGAAAATTTTTGAGCTTCAGAGAACACCCTAGTTCTACTCATAGGGAGCCAGACGGATTTTTTTTTTTAATTTAGAAATAAACAAAACGATTAAGATCAAAACATCATTGAAGTGTTAACATTTTGGAAAAATAAAATAATGACAAAGGTTATTTCCACTGGATCAATGATACGGTGGAGTGATATATTTGAAATGCCTCCATCTCCTTTTTTTTTTTAAAAAAAAAAAACCCGGATGGTAGCTATCAATAAAAAAAAAACTGTTTTTCTAAAATTCAAACACCAAACTGCTTCTGTTACATTACAAAATTTTTACAATTAAATTTTAATGAGTTAAAAACAAGAATCGAAAAATCGTGTTAACAAAATGGAAATATAAACCTTAATTTATGTTTCCCTAGATAAGTAAATTAAGTATAAATCGAAACTGCGTTGAAATTTCAAAATTTTGAGACTTTATAGGCTGAGTGCGGATGGGTTGACCCGCACTGCAGGTGGGTGCATCCGCACTCATGAAATCACGTGTTGTTCTAAACTTTCTGAAATTGTGCCTAAAAATTTACTAAGTGCTGAGTGCGGGTGGTGCATCCGCAATGCTCATCGGTGCATACGCACTGCGGATGGGTGCATCCGCACTCATAAATTTCTGTGTTGAACTGGATTTCCTGAAATCGGCTAAGTATTGAGTGCGGATGAGGTTGACCCGCACTACGGGTGGAATACATCCGCACTACGCTCAGATTTTTCCTGAAATTTTATCGAAAATTTTCTAGGTCCCGAGTGCGGGTGAAATGACCCGCACTGCGGATGGATGCGTCCGCACTCAGGGTAATTTTAACCCTAAAACTCAAATCAAACCTTCTCTCTCTCCCACTTCGTTATTTTCACCATTTTTAAGTGATTTTCGCCCAAGAGAGAAGAAAAAGAGCGTGTGAGTTTTTGTTTCTTTCAGACTTTCGATTGTTGCGATAAATCGAGTTTGAAACTGAGTAAGCAGCCGAGGATCTCTCCGAACTCTCCTATTTGGTATTTCTTTCTCTCTTTCTTTCTTTCGAAACCTCGAATTTTCTCGATTTCTCATATTTTCGTTTTAAACTCGAGATTTGTGTTCGAATTGCTCGAGGACTAGTTCCTCTACACTCCTCGCTTGTTATTTGTCAATCTTTTTTCCTGATTTCCTTCCGATTTGAGTCTTTTGATTTCTAGGGTTTCGTGCCAAAATCCAAATTGAGCATAATCGTGAATTGATCTGTTTAATCCAACATATTAGACTTGTAATCGGAAAGGTTACCCTTTGATCCTGAATTTCTAGAACAATTAACGGCTGAATTGAGGTTTTGACCAAATTAGGATTAACCCAAAGGTAAATTGAATTGAACCGAGAACCAAAGTAGTGAAACGGTGAATGAATGGTGACCTAAGTGGAATTGTGTAGGGTATAAAGGACCCAGAAGTAAATTGTGTGAGTTTTAAAGGTTTTTAAGTAAGAAAGCAGGAACCGAAAAGAACCGATACCAAAGTATAAGAATTGAATTAGGACTATGATACCTCACATATTTAGCCTATATTTAACTTGATTTTGTACCAAATTCACATTCTAAATTGTCAAAATCACGTGCATTTCATTGATATATCCTTAGAATTTGGTACTGCTGAGAGTTTGTTTGTTTTCTGCAGGATTGGAGCAAAATACACGAAGAAACGACGTTTTTGGACTCTCTGGTACGGCCCTTACCAGGCTTGGTACGGCCCTTACCAGGCTTAGCCGATCCAGCCTCCCTTCCATCTTGTACGGCC
Source organism: Carex pumila (assembly GCA_033356055.1). Taxonomy (NCBI): domain Eukaryota; kingdom Viridiplantae; phylum Streptophyta; class Magnoliopsida; order Poales; family Cyperaceae; genus Carex; species Carex pumila. Next base: position 58,985 of record JARJHM010000971.1, read on the forward strand.
TAGCCGTGCCACTTTGGTACGGGCCGTACATAGATGCCACCTGACATAATTCAAATCTTGGCAGAGGCTATTTAAAGCGAGAGATCTCTCCATTTTCGGGGGATTCCATTCCATTCCAGATTGAGAGCTCAGAGAAAGGGAGAAAGAGAGCAAAGGAGCAAGGAGAGAAGAAGAAGGAAGAGGAAGAGGTAAAAATCGACGGATCAACCTCTTCTCCACATCCGATCTTCGATCTAGTTCTATCATGCCTCTCTTTATCTCTTTACTTGTATTTCTGGACAGATCCATGACTTGTGAGTAGTAGATCATTGTTTCTAGGGTTTGTAGATGGATTTTCTTGATTTGTGTTGCTTTTCTTGATTTGGATCTTGTATGAACTCTTTTGATTGAATTGATTGTGTATTTGCTTGTCTTGATTGCTTTGTCTTTCTGTGATTGCATATGGTGTGCCTATAGTGGTAGATCAACCCTAACAAGGTCATGTGACCATTGCCTTCTCTCAACCAAACCAATCCCTTTAGGTAGACTTGTTCGAATTGAAACCGAAAGGTTGAATTCTCTCCTAATTGACAGATTAGAGGATACCTTAGATCTCCAATCAATCAACTAGAGGATCTGGACCAAAACACGAGAGTTGAGGTTTAGAAACCCTAGAAGGTGAAAAATTGACTCCAAAACCTAGATCTTGAACCAACAAACGAGAGTTGAGGTTTAGGAACCTTAGGTATGGTCAATTGAACCTTTCTGAAGAGTTTAATACGAGGTACCAGCAAGAAATGCATCAACTCGAACTTGTAAGCTCTGTACTGGTACATCATTACGGGTCTTACAAGAGTGGTGCGGCCTACCCGTACCAAGCCCCACTCGGCTTGGTCGGACCAGGTTAGTGCGGCCTAGCCGTACCAACTTGGTAAGACCCGTACCACTAGAGACAAATCAGAGATGAAGTCTGAAACCCTTGAAACATCTTTTATCCCAAATCAAAACACAGTTTATACCTTTCCTTGCACATTTACTATTCTGTTACATTGTTTGATTGCTTGAGTTGATTCTTTAGGAAAACTAAGTACCAAAACTCTCTCTTTCTCACTTCTAGTCTTTAGTCGAGATAAGTAAATATCTAGATAAAGGAACCGTCCCTGTGGATTGATACCCGATTATACTCCTCGATAGGGTTGTGCACTTGCAACCCTAATCGGAAGGTGTAACCGCGGTTTTAAAAGGTACACTCCCAAGCGTACCAAAACTTGCGTTGCGCTTTCACGCGAACAAGTTTTTGAGAATTTGATACCTCGCATATTTAGCCTATATTTGACTAGGAACAAGTTTTCGAGCGCCCGATCACGTCTGTGTGAGCTTTCAATTTCTCCAAGAGCATGGCAGTCCGATCGGTACGCTTGGGAGAAATTGAAAGCTCACACAGACGTGATCGGGCGCTCGAAAACTTGTTCCTAGTCAAATATAGGCTAAATATGCGAGGTATCAAATTCTCAAAAACTTGTTCGCGTGAAAGCGCAACGCAAGTTTTGGTACGCTTGGGAGTGTACCTTTTAAAACCGCGGTTACACCTTCCGATTAGGGTTGCAAGTGCACAACCCTATCGAGGAGTATAATCGGGTATCGATCCACAGGGACGGTTCCTTTATCTAGATATTTACTTATCTCGACTAAAGACTAGAAGTGAGAAAGAGAGAGTTTTGGTACTTAGTTTTCCTAAAGAATCAACTCAAGCAATCAAACAATGTAACAGAATAGTAAATGTGCAAGGAAAGGTATAAACTGTGTTTTGATTTGGGATAAAAGATGTTTCAAGGGTTTCAGACTTCATCTCTGATTTGTCTCTAGTGGTACGGGTCTTACCAAGTTGGTACGGCTAGGCCGCACTAACCTGGTCCGACCAAGCCGAGTGGGGCTTGGTACGGGTAGGCCGCACCACTCTTGTAAGACCCGTAATGATGTACCAGTACAGAGCTTACAAGTTCGAGTTGATGCATTTCTTGCTGGTACCTCGTATTAAACTCTTCAGAAAGGTTCAATTGACCATACCTAAGGTTCCTAAACCTCAACTCTCGTTTGTTGGTTCAAGATCTAGGTTTTGGAGTCAATTTTTCACCTTCTAGGGTTTCTAAACCTCAACTCTCGTGTTTTGGTCCAGATCCTCTAGTTGATTGATTGGAGATCTAAGGTATCCTCTAATCTGTCAATTAGGAGAGAATTCAACCTTTCGGTTTCAATTCGAACAAGTCTACCTAAAGGGATTGGTTTGGTTGAGAGAAGGCAATGGTCACATGACCTTGTTAGGGTTGATCTACCACTATAGGCACACCATATGCAATCACAGAAAGACAAAGCAATCAAGACAAGCAAATACACAATCAATTCAATCAAAAGAGTTCATACAAGATCCAAATCAAGAAAAGCAACACAAATCAAGAAAATCCATCTACAAACCCTAGAAACAATGATCTACTACTCACAAGTCATGGATCTGTCCAGAAATACAAGTAAAGAGATAAAGAGAGGCATGATAGAACTAGATCGAAGATCGGATGTGGAGAAGAGGTTGATCCGTCGATTTTTACCTCTTCCTCTTCCTTCTTCTTCTCTCCTTGCTCCTTTGCTCTCTTTCTCCCTTTCTCTGAGCTCTCAATCTGGAATGGAATGGAATCCCCCGAAAATGGAGAGATCTCTCGCTTTAAATAGCCTCTGCCAAGATTTGAATTATGTCAGGCGGCATCTATGTACGGCCCATACCAAAGTGGTACGGCTAGGCCGTACAAGATGGAAGGGAGGCTGGATCGGCTAAGCCTGGTAAAGGCCGTACCAAATCTGGTAAGGGCCGTACCAGAGAGTCCAAAAATGCCGTTTCTTCGTGTATTTTGCTCCAATCCTGCAAAAAACAAACAAACTCTCAGCAGTACCAAATTCTAAGGATATATCAATGAAATGCACGTGATTTTGACAATTTAGAACGTGAATTTGGTACGAAATCAAGTCAAATATAGGCTAAATATGCGAGGTATCAGACTGTATGAACCATTGGTAAACAAAAAGTAAATGTATAGATCACTGAACCCGAATTAAACCAAGTATACGTATAATATAGGTGTAGGCTCTGTCAAGCAAGACTTAACGAGACAATTCGATACGCCTGATCCGTAACTAAGCGATACGCTCGTCATAATAAGGTGCGGAATTCTTGAACTTGTTTGATACTTTATTTTCAGGAATTAAACTGTGTATTCGTTTGTCATGTTGAATATCATTGATTGCATCATTGAATTGTGTAGAGCATTTGCATAGCCCAATCAAATTAAACTCGAATTTATATGACTTGAGTGATTTGCATGCTGGTATGGTTGTAGGTTGTGTTGATCTATTATGATCTGATTTGATTGAAAGTCACCACGATTTGATTTGATATGTATGTGAATGGATTTACGAAGTTAAGCACTTGGATCCAATGAATTTGCAAAGTCGGGCTGTATGCTAGCTTTGATTCACAGGATCCTAAATGGCCTTAGGTGAACGGCCCTCAATGTTTCCCAGTACCAGTTGGGACGAGGGAGGGTGATTATGTTATGATGTGTGAATTGGAAATCGTGGGTGACATGTGTAACGTCGGTGGCTCGGTGGCATTCTCCTATGTGTTAATGCATTTGGAAGGTCAATTGAATATTACGACTATTGGAATGATTCCAAAGAGGATTTTCTTTATATGATTCGAACCAGACCTTAATAAACTGTTAAGCCAAGCGATTGCAGATGGGTGTCAGATAAAGGGTCCAGTGGTTGGCCATCTGTAGGTGTCAGTAACCCTACAGATGTGGGTTTGATAAAGGGTTCAGCTTGAAAGAACATTTGTAATTACTACAAGCCCTAATAAATCGAGTTAAGCCAGAATATATGTTGTGTTTGAAATTCATCTTGAAAATTCCGTTAACTGTGATTCATCTGATTAATTGATGTCGAGCATATGCATTCCTTTTTATTATGAATATGAATTGATTTGAATTGTTATGGTTTGGGTTTCATTTTTGAATATGGAGTTTGATTGCAAGTCCAATAATCTGAACTATGGCAAATTCGCACTGAGAATTTATTCTCACCCCCGCCCTTCGGGTTATTTTTACAGGTACGGGTGTGATGCATTCCGGAGAGGCACGCGAGTAGTGGGTCTTATAGTTTACCATCTCATGACCCTAGTTATGTTTTGTTGTATAGTTTAGGGTAGACCTCATGGTTGGTATCCGGAGGAGATACTTTTGTTGTATTATATGCTGACCAGACTGTGTACTCTGATTTGTGTATATATATAAACTTGGTTTATATTATTTTGATTTTGAATTGCTGGGTATAATTTGGATAAGCCTTGTAAGTATACACGGCGTTGTATGCTTACGGCGGGAGACTGTTATGACCCGTGGCCGCGGAGTGTGACAGCTTCAAGTTGCGTTCACTAAAGATCTTTAGTAGATGCAATTTCAAGTTGCATCCAAATATTAGTGAACGCAACATGAAGTTGTGTCAATTAAATCATCACTTTTAATATAGGAGCAACTTATAATTTTAAACAAAATAGATAAAGTATCTTGTAATTTAGATGTACTATAAGTACTATGAAATATTTTTTGGGCAAAAAAAATTAAACTATTTCATAGTGTGTTACTAAAAAAAATAAAAAAATGTTTTGAATCCGAATTATTGATTCCAATTCAAAAGTCACTTCTGAGTAAATAAATAAATTATCGTGGTTCTTCCGGTACATTCAAATTCTAATGTATTTCATCTATTTTCAAAATTTTCTTTTGTTAATTTTCGAAAATAGATGAAGTACCTTAGAATTTGAATGTACTAGAAGGATCACGATAATTTCTTTATTTACCAAGCGAAGTCTTCCTGACATGGTGCATGAAATTCCTGCCGACATACGATCTAGCTAGCAGGGGCAGAACTAGAAAATTGAAATAGAGAAAGCCGGATGAATAAGTATTATGTAATTTTATTTTATAAAGGAAGCTAATAGTAATATTTTTTTATTAAATTTAAAATTTTGAATGTAAAAAATGCAAATTTTTAAAAGGATAACCTATCTTACCAGTTACCAAGTAGTTACGCCACTGCTAGCTAGGTCAATGAATCGGGTACACTATGGCAACGGGGACTCCGCGTGTAGCCACTCATTCACGTCCACGTGTCAGAAAGATCAAACAATCTCCAGTTCTCCACACCGTCCATTTTTTTTTTTTTTTTTTTGTTGATTTCTTGGCCCTTAGACTATCCACACCGACCTATCTATCATCTATTAATCGAAAAAAGATCCCCAACTCGAAACCCCAAAACCAATCAAGTCAATCAATTCTTCACTTCATTAATTTATGAATTTGAAATTTTTTTTTGACAAAATAATTAAAAATTCTAAAAATATAATGGCCATCTCTTCAATTCCTGTTTTCTTCTGATTTCACGGAGATAGGAGTAGGTCCGATAGGCATTGGACCTATATTTAGGTTCAATTAACTTTAACACCGTATAATTAGTATAGAGATTTATGTGCACGGAAATTAATACAAATATACATGTATTTTAATACTGAGCACATAAATCTTGATGCAATCAGATGGTCACTACACCTATTAAACTAAAATAGGTCCGATAAGCATCGCACCTAGTCTGAGCACGATTTCACGACCATTCCTTCGACAAGCAAACTTTAATTTGAACATTTGTCATACAATTAATTATGTGATTCCAAGTGTGTTAACAAAAACAACTTTGAATTGCAAGGATTTTTCTGGCATTTTCCAAAATCACCCTTGCTAGTCAGTTCATTACACCAGGAAAGAAAGGAGTAAAAAAAAATGAACTTAATTGTTTGCAAAAAATAAAATAAAATAACTTATTTCTGTCTTGCACAAGTTTGCATTACAAATTATGTTGCATTTACTAGAATTGCTCCTCATGTTGTTCTTTCCAATAAGCATTTGTCCAATTTCTTGTGCCAGTAAGCATTTAGTTTTCAAAGATCCGTCCTTGAGTATACAATAAGGCCATGTTCGAAAGTAATTCCGAAGGTATTGTTCATGTGGGAAAAAAAAAATTCACTCAGGTTGAATTTTTTTCCCCATGTGAACAGTAAAATCTAGTTCAAAATTTTTATTTCCTATACCCATTTATATTTCCTATCAGGCTACCAAACAGACTCTAAATGCATAGCAGAGTTATACAATAGAAACCTAAAATATTGAAAGGATGAAATGATAAGATTTACTTCTTGATTCAGTTTCTTTTGTCAATAACAAGATAACTCTAAAAAAAATGTTTTATTTGAATAACATATAAAAAGATGGAAGTCTAGAAGCCAGGAGTGTCACCATTAACTACGTACTATACGAATCAGGGTTCTAAATAGCTAGTTATAGCGGCGCTATAGCTACGCTATAGTTTTTTCGGACCATAAACGCTAAGCTATGAGATAAAATTGCGCTAACTCAGCTACAACCGCTATTACCGCTATATGAGACCCGCTATAGCTACCGCTATGCTACATGATTTTTTTTTTTGCAATTTATACGGACTTATGTATTTCTTTCTTATTTCTAATGCTACATGGTATTCTACAATAAGTATACTAAACCAAACTATATGCTTCTATTTTTATTTGTGATTTATTCTATCATTCTATATCAAGAAATATTCAAATACTAATTCTTCATTTTGATTACTCTTTTTATAGTATTCATTTGTAAAATTATTATCGTTCGTTTCAATTGAAAGCTGATTTTGATTATTATTATTATTATAAAATATTTAAATATGTATATTGACTTCATTTACCTTATAAAATTAATTGCTCTTTGTCTATTATAATATGTAATACCATTAAGTATAAACTATTAAATAATGTTACTTTTTAGATTTTTTTTCCTTCTTATTTGCGTAATTGATAAAAAATATAGACTTAGATTAGTTGTCATTTAGTTGTTACATCAATTCTCTAATATTGATTATGTTGATAATTAGTAGAAATATAGAATATAAAGTTTGAAAAGGGAAAATCGCTGTGCGATAGCTTCTGCTATAGCTACGCTATTCGCAATAGCTTTTTTTTTTGTCTCCCCGCTATGCCGCTATAATCGCTATTTAGAACCTTGATACGAATATATTTATCCGTATTCGTATAATATTAGTTTTATTTATATGTTAGCATTATCAGACCAGTTAATTATTCCTATTATTTGTACTCTACTTTTATTCGTTAATATTTACCGATAACGTAAATAATTATTGAATAGATGAATAATTTATATAATCTAATAAAATTATAACAAACAAATAAATATATTAAATAAATTAATTACAAAATTTCATAGATTATAGAACTATAATTATGATCTCATTTTTTGTAAATTATCAATTATTAATAAAATAATATAATATATAATGCTCTATAAATTAATTTGTCATAAATTCTTAACAAAAATATAAAAAATATTGGATGAATTAATGTTATCATAAATTTATAAAATATATATATATATATATATATATAACATATTGTCTAGTATCAGTCTAATCATAAGAATTAAGAAAAAAAATAGTAAAATAATATTTAAAAAAATGTAAAATTTATTCCATATACATTTGCATATGAAAATCATGTTGAACGGTTCAAATCAAATATTTTATTTTTAAAATTGAAGATATTGGTCCATATTTTTGATCAACCTGTGCTATGTATAGCACCATAACCTCACTCGATTATTTATCAATTATTCTATAAAATACATGTTCGAAGTTGTTCTTGTTCATATTCCTATCCAATAAACTAACGAAAATCCTTTTCTTATTCAAACACTTACCCATTAAAATAGAAATACAAAAATAACAGGCAAATGAATATATAAAGACAACATCTACGTAATATCATCAATTATAAAAATTATAATTTCTGATCTCATAATTTAAAATATACATTATTGTTTAAAAAAATACATAATATTGTATAAATCAAGTGTATTATACATGAGGAGGGTTCCAATTAGGGGTGAAAACGGAGTCGAATTATCCGGCGGATATCCGCTCCGTATCCGGATAATCCGGATTCGGATAATTTCCGGATACGGATTCGGATAATTTTCGGAAATCTATAAAAGATCCGGATACGGATTCGGATACAGAGTCATAAACGGAGCGGATATCCGAATTATCCGGATTCGGATAGTTTGGTCGGACCCATATAAAAGAGGAATAAATATTTGCTATAGGTGGGATTTGAACCCATGTCCTTCCATCTCAATGCCTTTAGACTAAACTTCAAACCACTACACCACAACATCTTTTGTTACCATACACTTATTTAATATAATATATATATATATATATATTATATGAATAGATTATCTCCCATCTCTTATAAGTTCATTAATATTTATATTTAATGTTTTAATTAATATTTGTATCTTAAAAGTTCATATATCTTAATTATCCGACCATTATTCGTTTTATATCCGTATTCGAATCCGTATCCGTAGACTATCCGTTCCGTATCCGTATCCGTTTAAGGCGGATTTGGTTTTAAATTTTGATATCCGTTTACTATCCGTATCCGTATTCGTATCCGCTCATTATCCGACGGATGCGGATATGGTATCAGCACTATCCGCTCCGTATCCGCTCCGTTTTCACCCCTAGTTCCAATGCCTCATTTTTTTCATACCTCATCATACCTCATATTTTATATTTTTGTTTTCAAAGTCCAAATTATCGATCCGAACCGTTCAACAAAATATTTATACTAAAATATGCATGAAGATAAAATTTTATATTTTTTGAAATTTTTTGCTATTTTTTAAGATAGATACAAAATCACTGTTTTTGAACTATTCAAAAAACAGTGATTTTCTACCCATCTTAAAAAATAGTTAAAAAATTTCAAAAAATTATAGAATTTGATCCCTAACCATATTTTAGTATGTATATTATGTTGAACGGTTCGGATCAACAATTTAGACTTTGAATATGAAAAAAATGAAGATATAAAATATGAGGTGTGATGAGGTATAAAAAAAATGAGACATTGAAACCCTCCTCATCATATATAATTAATTTTAAAAAAAATGTAAAATGTTACATAAAGATATTATTTTAAATTACTAAATAAAAATTATATAAATCAACACGTGTATATAAACTAAACAGAATATTTTTCTTAACTTTGAGTTTTGTTTAAGCCACGTAGAAGCGTCCTGCCCTCCTGGGGCTCCTCCGCCACACGTGGACCTATCTCTAATGACTCTATCCAAACCTCCAATCCCAATGGCAGTCAGAGTCTACTCTCCCCACACAAACCAAAACTATGGCCCCACCGCCCCCATCCCGACTCACATTCCTCCTCCCTAATTCTCGCGCGCACACGCGTCGCTAATTCTCCCGCTTCTTCTGAACTATAATTGCCCCGTAAAACTTAACTGATGAAGTTAACAAATTAGGGGTTCATTACTTTGACAAACAGTGACATGTCAGAGCAAGTAGAAGGGGAGGTCGAGCAGGTCGAGCAGCCGCAGCTGGACTTCGGGCTTCCGGAGTCGGTTCTGGAGGTGCTCCCATCCGACCCGTTTGAGCAACTGGATGTGGCGCGTAAGATCACGTCGATTGCTCTGGCGACACGTGTCGCGCGGCTTGAGTCTGAGTCGGCTCGGCTGCGTGCCATGTTAGCTGAGAAGGATGACCTGGTCGCTGAGTTGCGTGTGCAGCTTGAGACACTTGATGCCTCTCTCGCGGATATGTCAAGTCAGCTTGCGAGAGTGGAAGAGGAGAAGGTACCTTTGATTTTATTAAAAATCAGAGCTAGATATGTAGCAAGGTAATACTGGCATATGAAATTCTATCGCTGAGGCAATATATTGGAGTGGTATTTTCATAGGATACCATGTTGTTTGTATAATTCCCCCCTATAATTTATACTTATATGTAATTCTCATGGTTACCAATTGATATTCATTATGCAAATTTTACTGCTGTTTGAATTAGTCTCATGTTGATACTGGGAATTTAATGCGACAAACTAGAGAATCCAGTTAAAATTAAATTCAGTAAATTAAAAATGAGATTGGATGGGAATTGAGAGAATTTTGAAAACACAATTAGATATTCTCACTTCTGGTACAATGTGTGTTCGCTTTTGTTAACTTGTAGTAGTGTGTTTTAGGAGGATGGATCTATATGAACCAGTTAAGTAAAATTTATCTTATTTCAACTGGTATTGCCTTTATGAACGTGATTTTGAAAAACAGCTGTATTTGTTTGTGCAGGAGAACCTTTTGAATGAGAATGTGTCGCTGTCTAATACCGTGAAAAAGCTCAACAGAGATGTTTCCAAGGTGTGGCAATGAACAAATTTGAAAATTTAAACAATTCCTTATTAGGATATTCTCAGCAACTTCATGTCAGATTGATTTTCCAGTGTTTTCCAATAATAGCCATGCACATGTTAAATTTGAAAAATATACGAGATTTTGTGCCAATAAAATTTGAGAACAGAGAAAGTTTTGTTTGATTGGACCTTCAAGAAAAATAGGTTTGAGACCCCTGTAAGCCTACTTTTGGCACTGAAACTTACTAATAACCTTTTCAGTTTGAAGTTTTCAAGAAGACATTTATGAAGTCGCTTCAGGAAGAGGATGAGACCCCTGTAAGTTTTTCTTCAACTTTGTTTTTCATATTAGTAATACTTTTTAAAAGTTCACAGCAGCATGCTTTGATGATACTTAAAAAACAGAGACAGAGAGACAGATTTGAAGAATTCAATCTTTATTTCATTTTTTATTGTGTTGCCGTACAATGAGTGATACATCTCTATTTAAAGCCAACAGTTTAGTCTTCTAACTAATCTTTAATTACTTGCTAATTACATCTTTTTTTTATTGTGTTACCGTACAATGAGTGATACATCTCTATTTAAAGCCAACAGCTTAGTCTTCTAACTAATCTTTAATTACTTGCTAATTACATATTTGCCACTAACTAATTATGTTATTGCCTCACTTGCTAATTACATCATTATCACTAACTAATTGTGTTACAACAACCACTAACTGGTGCGCCACTGTTGCTGGTGCTACCACTGGTGCACCAGTGCTATTGGTTTTGCTCCAGCTTGTCTTGTGCTCTATTATACATCCATCTTTATATATTGATTGGCTCGGTGTAGAATGACGGGCCTCCTAGAGCTAGGCTCACAGAATCTTTGGATGAAGATCTTGGGCTCTCTGCTTTGAAAATATCATCTGCAAAGAGTCAGTCGTCAGAAGGTGCCAGTTCGGTTACAGTGGGAAGCAATTACGTGGAAGCAGAAGGTGCATAATTTATTTGTAATTACTAAGATAATGCAACTATGTAGTAAATGATGTCCTCGTTATGTATAACTTGACTTGTGACGTCCTTCATCAAATTGGAACACTCATGGACACCCCCCCCCCCCCCTCAAAAAAAATATAATAATATAAATGAAGGAAAGGAAAAATATTCAGAGGGCCAAAAAGCTCCTGTTCAATTTTCCTAACCGTGATTCCTTCTTAAGTGAGTTTTTCATAAAGTTCATTACTGGAAGTCCAATAAACATATATCATGTATTTAAGTTTTATTCTTCCTGGATTGCATTCTGTATGTTTTCATCCTTTGCAGTTCCAAAACCAAGTAGAAGGCTTGGGCCTTTGGCATCCCAAGGTGCCACGCCAAGAATGAGCCCACCAGACTCGCCAACTAGGGTTTCTGCGTCAGGGTCCCCAACAAGGCCCTTTAGGTCTTCCTCTCCGAGGCGGCATTCCATTGCAGTCACGCGAAATATGTATGATGATGGGTCATCTCTATATTCATCCCTACCGAGCCATCACAGCTCCATGACCTCTCCCTTTGACACTGCCAATCAAACAGGTTTTTCTCATGTACCTTGTAATTAACTTGACTTGGGTCTCCCATAGCATTGTTAGCTTAGCAATCTTTGTAGAGATTTGTATTTGTATTACTTATCAATTATTCTCCTTTCTATGGCTTTGTTACAGTGTAACAAAAATTGTATAACCTTCCTATTATCTTGGTGGCACCAATTTCAGTTAGATATTGACATGTTGACACACATACTATCTTTAGTGCGCTTGTAGCAGTTAATATAATATCTTGAAATTTTACACATTTTAATATGTTTTTATCTGCTTCAGGACGGAGAAGAGTCGATGGAAAAGAGTTCTTTCGTCAAGTCAGGTCTGTATTTTTATGTACTTTGTGCCCTTTTATTTTTTGGGAACATGAGATAAGGGTTAAAAGTCCTCAAATCACCCAAGTTCAGGCATTGAGTTTAAAACCTGCTACCTCTAACACAGAGGACAATGTCTTAGCCAACTGTGCCAGGCTTGATTCTCCTTCTGTACCCTTTTCTTGCTTTCATTATTGATTGTCCAAAAGAATTTATACTCAGCTTCATTTGAAGGATTTTTCTTTAGCTCTTAATCTCTGAAAAAAAAAGTCATTTGATGTCTATACATAGTGTTTTATGAGCAGCTAACTCATTCAGTTCTTTGCTAACTTTGCAGGAGCCGTTTGTCTTATGAGCAGTTCAGTGCCTTCCTGGTGAACGTGAAAGAATTAAATGCACATAAGCAAACAAGAGAGGTATATAATGACAAAGGTGTACAGTTTTGAAAGTGGTACTGAACCTATGATCTCTGATACTGGTACTGAATCTGTCAGACAGATAGTAGGAAACTGATCATTTGTGAATAATTTTTGAACTACAATAATGGTGCTTACTATTTCTGTTCTGTTGGTACTTTTATCATGTATTGATTATTTGTGGATTGGTTGAAACATTTAATACTCAAGTTTCAGCTAGGAGTAAAAAAGATAAAACTATCAGGAAACGAAACAGAGGGTAAATGAGTGGTGCAAAACTAATTAGTCCCACTACCAGTACTAACGGACCAAATCTTCAATTCTTGCTGATTCTCTTAAGGTTCATTGTTTTAATTACAGGAAACACTCAGAAAAGCTGATGAGATATTTGGTCAAGACAACAAGGACCTCTACACGATATTTGAGGGTTTGATCTCTCGGAACCTTCAATAAAGGTGAAAGTTCCATGGAGGCATAGCCGTTTATCTAGTTTTGTTGTACAATATTATCTTGTAAGGGTATTAACGTATTTTGTCCCGTTTACTACAGTAATTATGGTATTTATTATCTCATTTTGATTGGAAATGTACAAATTGTTACATCATAATTCTTTCTCAGTGCATAAAAGCATTTGCTAAGATGGATCAGTAAAGTATCTTCGGATTGTTTGGTTGCATCATTTTACTGACAGCTAGCTATTAGGGCGTGTTATGTGATTTAACTATCATGATTTGAGAATGCAATGGCTTGACAACCTCCATTAACCAAAGCCAAGACCCCATAAGATGGTTTTGAACAGGTTTAACAAACCTGTGATTTTGTTCTACAATATTTGACTTGTCTGATTTTCTAACAATGCCATGTTTGTGTATCTGCATACTCGAAGTACTGTTCTTTTTACTAAAAGCTGACCAATAAACTAACAATTTCAAACAAGAGGAACAAGTAAATTGATCCCATCAAAATCAGATTTATTCTACTTACAGATTTCTCAAAAGAAAAAAAGAAAAGAAAATCAGGAATGTTCCCAAATTGCCCTTCCAAATTGGGTTGCTTAAAGCATGGCAAAAATTTGGGTTTAGTGAATATTTTAGTGCTGACGAGATTCACAGTGCATGAGTGCAACATCAGCCCTCAAAAAATTGAAATCAAATTAAAAGAAAAGAACAGTACATTGGAACATCTTTGCCCACTATGGAAAGAAAAATGTATAATCATATAAAGCATGATTTGTTTTTTTTTTTTTTTTTTCAAATAAAAGTTGGAGGTCAAACCATCAAACTATTTAATATTCATAAATAATTGTTCAACGTGCAAAATAATGGATAAGATCAAATTGGACGTCAACCATCCTGCTACAAAAATTAATCACAATAATATCCTTCTTTACAATTCTTGCATTCCGCATAAGATTTTTGTTCATTTTGAATTTCGAACGTGCAAAATAACGGATAAGATCAAATTGGACATCAACCATCCTGCTACAAAAATTAATCACAATAATATCCTTCTTTACAATTCTTGCATTCCGCATAAGATTTGCGCGTGGCGAGCTTCAATGCCTTCTTTGAAGAAGACTTTTAGCATCTGGTTGTACACGGCCCAAGTCAAGAGGCTGTCAGAACCAGCGTTGTGAGCACGACCAATAACTCGTTCTACCTTAAGGATCTTAGCGACATTCTCCAAACCGCCATAAAGCCCATTGCAGGACTTAATTAGATGTTTTACATCAAACACATCTTTGCCGAAATAAGCGGTGACAAAGTAGAAGAACATATGCATATGATCCGGCAGCCGTTGTCTAGAAATGAGCTTAATTAAATACGCTACATCATAGGCGCCATGGAACGTTATCCAAATTTTATTAGAATTGCAAGGCAACCCGGATGACCAAAACAGATAAGCAAATCTGTCCGGGTCAACACCCTGGGTGTAATTCTTGCAAAAGTCTATCCCTTGCGATTTCAATAATTCAATTGAAGTCGGTGCATGTGAATCGGTCATGGGGTTGAATCCTCTGAAATTGAATTCCCAGGTAATAGCGTCGTCACCGTCTCTGTTGGAAAATGTAAGGCCTAACTGAATTAACTTGAGGTTGTCAACATTGGCCTTGACCAGCGAGTAGCGTTGCTCAGGGGTGAGGTCCCTGGGGTGTGTAGTGGTCTGGTACAGCAACCCAGGAAATTCGGTATCGATCGTCACGTATCGATATGAGTTGGTAACCTGCATTATGACAGCAAATTCATGTCCAAGATTATGCTCAAAAACATGTCGCACCTGCACTGCCCGGCTACGTCTTGCTTGGTGGAGAGCCATGTTTACTCTGTTCATAAACTCTCTCTTTTGCTGTGATCTTTTAACTTTTTTTTTCCCCTCTCTTTCTCTGTGTATTGTGGTGATGAATTGTATGACTGGTGTTTTAACAGTATATATAAAAGATACTGCTGAAAAAATAGCAAAAATAGAATTTTTACTGATTCCTTAATTATTTAAGCCTGAAATACAAAGACAATTATAAGTTGTCACATATAGCACTGCTGATAAAAAATATCAAAAATAGGATTCTAAAAAAAAAAGTGGAAATTGTAAGTTCAATTTTAAATGAGTTTCTTTTTTTAAATTCTGTGCACCGAATTCTTCACTTGAAATACCAAAAATAAACTGAAAATATCAAAAATTTAAATAGCGTTTATCACGTCATAGCGGAACGGAACTATATTGTGTTGCAATAACGTGCTATAATGTCGATTGTACTATAGTTTTTATGATCCGAAAACACAAGAATACGCTATTTAGAACCTTAAAAATATATAAAAATGCTCAATAAAACTCATAGCTTTTCTCATTTTGGGGCTAAAAAATTTAAAAATGTATGCTTTCTATATCTGTCATAGAGCGGTACTCATCTTCTACACTTGCCTCCAACATGAGGTACTTACAGTATCAGTTGGTTTGATAATTTTAGGGTAAAAAAAAAGCTGATATATGTGACAATATATAATTGTCTTCGTATTTCGGGATTAATTTTTTTTGCTTTTTCTTTTTTTAGATATAACATTAATTTGTTTTGTCCATTAAGCACTTAAATTATAACATTAAGAGGAGAGATACAGTGCCGGCCCAGGGCAGCCAGGGCAATGGCCCTGGGCCCCAAATTTCCAAAGGGCCCCGAAAATTAAAAAAAATTAATTATATGTATAGAGAGTCGACGCAAAACAGAAGGGAAACCAAGTTGAGAAGGAAAACCAAATTTTATATGTATTACCATTCGCGGACAGCGGCAAAATTATTTCTTCGCTATTAGGAAGATATCAAACTGATATCCATGAATTGATTCAATCATTTATTTTTTCTTTTTTTTTTTCATTTTACCGTTTATTCAAAGTTACTTTATTTTGAACTTCAACAATCAATACTATTGCTCACTAAATTATATATAGAAGCATATATGCCAAGAAATTAATTGAGGTTATGCCAAGAAACAATCAACAATGACATCCAGCGTGACTCCAAAAAACTAGAAAATTAACAGTGAGTGCGGCAACGAGCACGGCACTGGCAGCGAACACGGCAGCTAGCGTGACAGTGAGCACAGCCTCTGTATTGGACTGCTCTGTCTCATTGCTTAGGTTTTATCGTTCTATTACTTTGTTTTATCTTTTAATTTAAAATAAAATTTTCTAGAAAATATGCATCAGATAGCCAAAAAAAGTAGAAAAAGAGAGAAGAAAAAATAAAACCTCAAAAATGTTATATTCAAAAATTTTGGAAAAAAAATTAAACTACAAAATAAGTCTTTGAAAAACCAAATTGAAAGTGAGGTGCATGAATAAACAGGAAATGTATCTAAAAACCAAATTATATTTAGGACCAGGCCCCAAAATTTTTCTTTCATTCCAGGTCCCAAAATCTTCAAAACTGGCCCTGAAGAGATATATAATTTATTCCTCGTATTTACGGATTTTGGCGCAGAAGCTGCCAGGTTTGAAATTAAAAAAAAAATATTCAACGCACGGAAAAAATTGGTTGCCCACTCTTATGCTAGTCACTAATTAAGAAATATAATTTCTTGTTGCCTTCACACTTATGATTATCAATATGTTATTTGTCAAGACTATTTCTCAATATTAAATTTCAACCTTACTTCAATTATTATATAGTGTTATTTACAAAGAGGAGGGATCAAGTTATAACAAGTTATAACAAACATTATTTTCTATATTTTCAAAGTCCAAATTGTCAATCCAAACCGTTAGATGTGATCTCTACAACAAAATGTGCCTGGAGACAAAATTTTACATTTTTTGAATTTTTTTTACTATCTATTAAGATGGGTAGAAAAACTAGTCAAATTTAAACTATTGAATTTTGTACCCATCTTAATAAATAGTAAAAAAAATTCAAAAAATATAAAATTTGGTCTCCAGACACATTTTGTTGTAGATATCACATCTAATGGTTTGGATTGACAATTTGGACTTTGAAAATGTAGAAAATAATGCTTGTTATAACTTGTTGTAACTCAAAAATTGTTGTAATTTGATCCCTCATTTACAAAATGTATAGTATTCTCACTTCAAAACTGAATTACAAAAAAAGCTATTAATTATCACATAATGGTTTGAAAATTACATATAATTTTCATTCTAAAGTAACATAGTAGCACCCAAAAACTAATAATTCAATATTAACCAAATTATTACGCATACCAAACATTCTATATTGATTCTCTTAAAATTAATGTTAACCATTATTCTTGAAACGTGAGATCGAGTTCTCCATCAATTGAAAGGGTTAGTCATTATATCTACATGACAATAGAATAAGAATGAAATTCGTACCTTCACATACACAACAATTTCATGATATGGAGTTGGTAAAATTTATACAACTATTATATAATATTGCTTTTATGCAAATAGTCAAATTAAAAAATTAAGTGTGTTAAGAATTTTTTTTTTATCTCCAAGCAAGCCCTCCTGTCAAAATAATATTAAATAAATAAATACATATTGTTTAGTTCATTTTTTATTTTAAAATATTAATGTCTCGAGTTGAAACACTAGGATATTGGAGGAAAATCAACTAAAACAAATTAAAAAAAGCAGGTAGTGATTTGTTGCTTTTGAAATTTTAATTAAAAAAAAAGCAGGTAATGATTTATTGCTTTTGAAATTTTAATGTATTAGTCGGCAACTAAAATATATAATTATCTTTATATTTCAAGCTTGGATGATTAACATTTTTTCTCGATACAACATTAAATTGCTTTGTACATTAAGCACTCCAATCATAACATAGGAGAGAGAATTTGTTCCACATATATACCGATTTGAGCTTTTTAATTTTTAGTTTTTAAATTCAAAACCACGAACATTAAAGAAAAAATATTCTTTTTTTAAAGCACTTGGCATTTGAAATTAAAGAAAAATATTCGACTCACAAAAATAAATTGATTGTGCACTTTTATGGTAGTCACTAATTAAGAAATATAATTTTTTGAATTTTTGACACTTGTGATTATCAATATGTTATTTGACAAGTCTTTTTCTCAATATTAAATTTCAACTTTAATTCAGTTATTACATATAGTGTTATTTTAAAAAATGTGTAATATTCTCACTTCAAAATCGAATTACATAATAAGCTATTATCACATAATGGTTTGAAATTACATATAATTTTCATTCTAAAGTAATAGTAGCATAAAAAAACTAATAATTCAATATTAACCAAATTATCATGCATTATAAATTGCATTTTAATTCCATGTAGCATATTGCCGATTTTTTTATTTTTATCCAAAAATTAAATTGATTTTCAAAAATTAACCGAACCGGATGTGAATTTTTAAAACTACCCAATCCGTTTAACCGTTAACCGGACCAAATTTCCGGTTAACGGTTAACCGGACCCTAGGTTCGGTTAACAGTTTAGCGGACCGATGGGTTCGCTAAATGGTTAACCGAACCCTTGGTCCGCTAAACCGTTAACCGAACCAAGGGTATGGGTTCGGTTAACAGTTTAGCGGACCAAGGGTTCGGTTAACCGTTAACCGAACCCGATTTTTTTTTTTTTTTTTAACTTTTTTTTAAAACAGAAAATTAAAATTTTTTTTTCTATTGAAAATATACATGAAAATTTGTATTTAGATTTATCAAATTTACACCAAAAAAATTTGTAAATCAAATATGAAATTTAAAATTATAGAAAAATACACATACACATACACATATACATATACATATACATAAATAATATACGGTTACCAATTTTTTTACTTTTTTTTACTTTTTTTTAAAACAGAAAATTTTAAATTTTTTTATTTTTCTATTGAAAATATACATGAAAATTTGTATTTAGATTTATCAAATTTACACCAAAAAAAATTGTAACTCAAATATGAAATTTAAAATTATAGAAAAATACACATACACATACACATATACATATACATATACATAAATAATATACGGTTACCAATTTTTTTACTTTTTTTTACTTTTTTTTAAAACAGAAAATTTTAAATTTTTTTATTTTTCTATTGAAAATATACATGAAAATTTGTATTTAGATTTATCAAATTTACACCAAAAAAATTTGTAAATCAAATATGAAATTTAAAATTATAGAAAAATACACATACACATACACATATACATATACATAAATAATATACGGTTACCAATTTTTTTATTTTTTTTACTTTTTTTTAAAACAGAAAATTTTAAATTTTTTATTTTTCTATTGAAAATATACATGAAAATTCGTACTTAGATTTATCAAATTTACACCAAAAAAATTTGTAAATCAAATATGAAATTTAAAATTATAGAAAAATACACATACACATACACATATACATATACATATACATAAATAATATACGGTTACCAATTTTTTTATTTTTTTTAAAAAACTTTTTTTTAAAACAGAAAATTTTAAATTTTTTTATTTTTCTATTGAAAATATTCATGAAAATTCGTATTTAGATTTATCAAATTTACACCAAAAAAATTTGTAAATCAAATATGAAATTTAAAATTATAGAAAAATACACATACACATACACATATACATATACATATACATAAATAATATACGGTTACCAATTTTTTTATTTTTTTTACTTTTTTTTAAAACAGAAAATTTTAAATTTTTTTATTTTTCTATTGAAAATATACATGAAAATTCGTATTTAGATTTATCAAATTTACACCAAAAAAATTTGTAAATCAAATATGAAATTTAAAATTATAGAAAAATACACATACACATACACATATACATATACATATACATAAATAATATACGGTTACCAATTTTTTTATTTTTTTTACTTTTTTTTAAAACAGAAAATTTTAAATTTTTTTATTTTTCTATTGAAAATATACATGAAAATTTGTATTTAGATTTATCAAATTTACACCAAAAAAATTTGTAAATCAAATATGAAATTTAAAAAAAAGTAAAAGAAATAAAAAAATTGGTAACCGTATATTATTTATGTATATGTATATGTATATGTGTATGTGTATTTTTCTATAATTTTAAATTTCATATTTGATTTACAAATTTTTTTGGTGTAAATTTGATAAATCTAAATACGAATTTTCATGTATATTTTCAATAGAAAAATAAAAAAATTTAAAATTTTCTGTTTTAAAAAAAAGTAAAACAAATAAAAAAATTGGTAACCGTATATTATTTATGTATATGTATATGTATATGTGTATGTGTATGTGTATTTTTCTATAATTTTAAATTTCATATTTGATTTACAAATTTTTTTGGTGTAAATTTGATAAATCTAAATACGAATTTTCATGTATATTTTCAATAGAAAAATAAAAAAATTTAAAATTTTCTGTTTTAAAAAAAAGTTTTTTAAAAAAAAAAAAAAAAAATCGGGTTCGGTTAACGGTTAACCGAACCCTTGGTCCGCTAAACCGTTAACCGAACCCATACCCTTGGTTCGGTTAACGGTTTAGCGGACCAAGGGTTCGGTTAACCGTTTAGCGAACCCATCGGTCCGCTAAACCGTTAACCGAACCTAGGGTCCGGTTAACCGTTAACCGGATTGGGTAGTTTTAAAAATTCACATCCGGTTCAGTTAATTTTTGAAAATCAATTTAATTTTTGGATAAAAATAAAAAAATCGGAGCATATTGACTAAGTATTTAAAATATTTTTCTTTTAGACAAAAGCTAGAGCATGTTAAAGAAGTGCGTATACTCCATCGATTTTTCAATAAAACAACCAAAACCACCTACTTTATCAAAATAATTCCACACAACTGATTTTCTCTTTTTTGATTAACTTTGGGTTAGTTGGAACGATTCATTTTGAGAATCCCCGATCTCAGGGTTTGTTTGGGAGTGAGTATGAGACATTAACTGTACAAAAAAAAAAAAAATCATCTCGTACCTAGACTAATTAACTGTACCAAAAAAATCATCTTCTGTTGTTGAGGTACTTAGACTAATTAGTCTTATTTGAATAATATTTGTGCCTAGTTGTAACAAGCTTAAGGACAATTAATTAACTTCCAAGTTAATTTTAAAAATACAACTAAGTACAAATAATACAAATTAGTCTAAGTACCTCAATAACAGAAGAGTATTGGAACTTTCAAGCAGCAGCTGATGTCAACTCAATCATAAAGCTTGTTCTAACCCGAGACCCGAGAACTGAAAGTCCAGATTATTGGAACTTAGTTAAGCATCATAACAAAATTCTAGAACCAATTATTCTTAGCTTGATACCTAATCTATTCAATTAACACATCTCAGGAAGTGGTACTGGAAGAGAGATGCTTTGGCAAATTCAATGTGAAATAGTTAGAAATTAAACATTCCACTCGCATTTATTATTCAAAGCATAAGGTTCTGGGACACAGCCTGAATTTGCAAGGATAGTTGTACCATAAAACTATAAAGTTACTAAACAATATATATTGGACATGAAAAGTATAACTTACTGATTCAGAAAGCTCATATGATGCGATTAAAACTGAGATTAGTGTCCTCACAATACTAAGAAAATCAGAAATGGGGCACTGAAAAGATGAAACAATCACCGATAAACATTGCAATCCTTAAAATATCTTATTAACCAAAGAAAGAAAGGAGAAAAGAAAGAAAAGACTGACATCTGACCTTTGAATGTGTTGCTGCCAATAATCTCAAGCAAATAGTCAAAAGGGGCACAGCCTATGAATGTGTTGTTACTGAATTAACGAGCTTCTGTTATGATATGTATGTCAGATAGCAATAATTAGTTATCATATGACATTTGAATAATTAGTTTACTATGCAAGATGAAAACTAAATCAGAGCACCTTTTAAAGAATCTTTAGGTAGACGCTGTCCACATAAATTGGCACATCAATGTATTCATAAAATTGTACTGATCTATGAGACTGAAAAGACCCTACAATTAACGTGCCAATATTTGATGGTGGTGAATTCTTTTACTATATAAATAGAATATAAAAACGTAAAATACAGTATATTAAATTAAGATATGCTTTATGGGTTCGAGCTTGACAGCTTAACCATTTCAAATAAAATATCAAATAATATTGGCACTACGGATTAATTTGAAGCATTTTTATTTAAAGGATATTAAATAATTCATTGTCACTGTTTTTATTTTTCCAATTTCAATAGTCAGGAAAGCTAATGCGTAACAACATTATGTATGTCAGAAAACTTGCCTTAGATTGCATAAAAAAAATGGAATAATTTGCTTCTATTCATACCTTTTCCTAGACTACTCATGCTAAATTAAAGCAACCCAATTCTTCATGTATTTACTCATGAAAAGTTCTCATTCTCTCATATCTGAACAAATAATAATAAAAAAGAATAGTACCATTAGTAACTTAAACAAGGACAGATTGAAATGATACAATTGTTATTAGACATCATAGAACAAGATACAGACAACTTAATTGGAGATAAATCATGGGCAATATCGATTGCAATTCCAAGTCGTTGACTGAATTTCATATCCTATGTTAACAAATGCTTCCAGGATATTAAACTATAAAGTTTGAATTGGTACATAGAAAGTAACATATTTGAATAATATAATTTGCTAAGAGCCAAGAACATTTTACTGGGCTTAATAAATGTCATAGAGCATGCACCTTTAATACAGTATCAGCAGCTTGTAATAGAAAAGAACTTTTTATTATAAGTGGCCAAAAAATACCAGCAAACCTTTTAGTGATGCATTAGCTCCAGATCCACTGTAAAAATAAGCACATTTTCTTATTTATAACAATTACAACAGAACACGTACTTTAAATAAGCTAAATTATTCTGGTAGGGATGCACCAACATTAGGAAAGTGCCTTAAAAAATTAATCTGCTATACTAGGCATGCTCCAGTAATAACCAGTAAGTCATGGTACCATATGCCTCACAACTTTAAAAGCAATTACCTAAAAAATGCCTTAAATGTGAATTGTGGATAGTAAAAGTAACTACCTTGCAACAGTAATTACTACAGTCACAAGAAAACAACCAAGTATTTGATTGAGTCTATATCGCCCCCTTAGAAATATTGCTGAAAGTAAAAGTTGCCAGACAAGAAAGGTCTGCAAATGCCAGCATTAACTACAGTTTAGCAAATCATGCCATTATAGGCAATTGGCAATCAAAGAATCTATACTTGCAAAACCACAAACTTAAGCCCTACACAAGTACCAGCAAAACTCAGTATTACAGGATTTTTGCACAACTTAGTATGATATGCATAGGTACTAGCAAAATCAGCAACAACCCAAAGGCCAAAACAACCAACCATTAGCAAGAAAAGGCAAAGTCACACAAAACCCACAAAATAAAAACAGTACCAATTAATGTACCGCAACTCTCTAATGTTTTATTTAACCTAAATACAAACAACATCGTAACCGCAACTGAGAGAGAAAGAGAGAGCACACCTGAGCGAGAGAAGAAGGACCGACAACGAGGTCATGAGAGAGCGCGAGCCAGCCGAGAGGTGAGAGAGGGACACTTCTCTCCTCTCCGACCCAAACAACCTATCCAAGAGAACTGAGCGAGAGAGCGAGAGATGTAGAGAGCCAGAGAGAGAGAGAGAGAGAGAAGGAAAGAGGTTGCGATGGGCTCATAACATCAGACTCGGTTCAGTCTAAGTTATAAATTTTGAATCAAGTCGAGTTTGGACTTTTTTCATTTTAGAGTTCGATTCGTTATAACATATTGAGCTGTTCAACTCGTTGGCTCATGAGCCGGCTCAACTCATTAGCAGCCCTAAGTTCAGGAGGTCCCTTGTTGTTGTAGGTACAGGAACAGCAATTCTGATGTCTAAACAAATTAAATGTTGTTATTACTTCGGCAATTTATTAAATAAATGCATCACTACAAAATTAAGAATAGCCAGAGCATATGGAGGTGCTCCGTATCTGATGCTACTGATCATATTCAAATTCGGAAGAAAATAAATATATAGGGAGGTTCCAGATGTGAACATCCGATACCCGCCTTACATAGTTTTAAATTGAACGGCTAGGATTAGATATAGATTTTGAGACCTGATCCACTTTCTTACATAGTTGGTACTGAAGATAGCTAGGGAGAATTCAAGATCAGGCCCAACAAAGATAGATAATAGATTGATTTCTATACACATGCATTATGTTCTTTGCTTTTGGGCCTAATGAAGTAAAGATCTTATATTGCTACTGTTGGAAATTTAAATGATTGGCATGGTTTTTAGGCAAATTCATACCCAATTTTTAGGCATTGTTTGGTTCAATTGATGGTATAGTTAGCTATCAAACATCATTAGCAGTCTTCATGAAAGCCTGTTCGTATTTAACAAGAGTTATAAACATTTATTTAATAAATATATTCATGAAGAAGAAGAAGGCATCAAGCCAATTGGATCATTTATTTAGTTGTATATTCTTTTTTTATGAAATATATATATATATAGAGGTTGGCTAAGGTCAAAGTGGTAGTTTCTGAGCTTTGGTGTTACCAATTCGTTTTTCAATTTTCAAAGTTCAAAATGTCAATCCGAACCGTTCAAATTGTTCACCATATTAAATTGTGCTTGGAGACCAAATTTTACATTTTTATGAATTTTTTTACTATTTATTAAGCCACTTTGAAAACAGCTGATCCAACGGTGGCTTCTATTTTACTGTTTTGTTAAGCCACCATTGGATTAACGATTTTCAAAGTGGCTTAATAAATAGTAAAAAAGTTCAGAAAAATATAAAATTTGGTATCCAAGCACAATTTAATATGGAGAACAACTTGAACTGTTCGGATCGACGTTTTGAACTTTGAAAATTAAAAAATGAATTGGTAGCACTAAAGCTCAGAAACTACCACTTTGATCTTAGCCAACCTCTCTCTCTCTATATATATATAGAGAAAGAGGAGAGATCCAATTGCACTATTTTTTGGTGATACCGGATTACACTCTATATTTTCAAAGTTCAAACAGTCGATCAAACCGGACAGTTGATCGGTTCTGGTTTTCTTTGGTTGAATCGACCGATCCGGTCCAGTTCTGATAACGCTGATATTAACAAATGTGCCTCTTCGTTTTGAGTTTAAATCCGGTTTGTTTATTATAAATTAGATTGATCTGAATTCTCATCATACGTTCAGATTCAAATTCAAATAATAAAATAATGCAGAGAATCCAGACATACGAAAGTAGTCTTTTTTTTAGTAAAAATTGAAAGTTAAACTATCGAACTATGAGTTTGAGTATAATATTAATTTGAGTGAGTCTATGGTAATATGCATATTACGATTTGGCCTGTAATACAGTTCAACATTCGATTTTTCAAAATTTTAATGGTCGATCCGAACCGTTTATCTTGTTCTCCATATTAATATGTGTTTAGAGACCAAATTTTACAATTTTTGAAAAAAATTTATCATTTTTTTAGATTTATTGAAAATCACTGTTTTTGGATGGTCCAGAATTTTCAGATCAAGTGATTTTCTAAATATCTAAAAAAATAATAAAAAAAATTCAAAAAATGTACAATTTTGTCTCCAAACATATATTAATATGGAGAACAAAATGAACGGTTCGGATCGACCATTAGAATTTTGAAGAGTCGAATATTAAGCCGTATTACAAGCCAAATCGTAATATGCACAGTACCATAGACTTACTCAAATTAATATAATATTATACTCAAACTCATAGTTCGATAGTTTAGCTTTCAATTTTTACTAAAAAAAGACTACTTTCGTATGTTTAGGTCTAGAATCTGGATTCTCTGCATTATTTTATTATTTGAATTTGAATCTGAACGTATGATGAGAATTCAGATCAATCTAATTTATAATAAACAAACCGGATTCAAACTCTTATATCACTAGGCGGAAGATTCGTTCTTAAAAAAATTAAATTTGACTTCTACATTGGCCTAAATTTCGGAACTCGTTTTCAGTGCATAATTTTCTAATATTATGCGTTGAAAGTTTAAACCTATGCTATGTTGTTGCTTAGGCTTTATAGCAGAAAAAAGTTTCTCGAACTTTGTTTAGTAAGGAAAGTGATATTAAAGTGAAATAGATATTGGATGGGCTTAAGTTAGAATCATTATGGGCATGTTACTTTTAATCTTTGCTAAGGTATGTTCGGTAAAAAGATAAAATTAAGAAAAAGGCTTAATGTAAATAAAATATACATTTTAGTATACAAAGACCAATTTGTCCCTCATTTCTCTTCCTCTGATTTTTTACCTCTGATCTTTTCATCTAAAGAGATGATATTAATACCAAGTACATTTCCATTAAATTTCAAATAATCCCAAGTAAAGAACTATTAAATCCATTATATCTCTTGTTCTTTCTCTGAACTTCTATAATTAAATAGCTATTTAATTGAAAACTTCCATTAAATTTTACAAAAAAAAAAACCCAACATAATCCCAAGTAATTTTTCGTTAAATCCATGCACTGGTACCGTGACCCCTGTAATACAGTTGAGGTACATAGGTACCACTGTTACAAGCATCTTAAGAAAACTGTAGAAATTTGAAACTCAAAACACGCATGCAATTTTCAATTTAGTAAATTACATTATGAAATTAAATCCTCCTAAATTTTGTTAATAAACCATTCACCATCCAATTCGCTCAGGATTCTGAATTGAGAGAGTGGGTTCAAAAATAAATCCGATTGCTCAACCCAAGCCAAGTTATCTAAAAGAAGAATGAAAATTCAAACTAGCGAACTAAAACTTTGAGATTTGGTAGAAAAGAACTCAATTGATTGAATTTTAGAAGAAAACTAAAATTGTTTGATATTACATAATAATCTTCGAAGTGGATCTCAATAGAGAGCTCATCTCAAGAGAAATATGTCTATAGCGTTAGATTTACGATTTGATTACCGGAGAACCGTCGATCAAGGATGGAAGGAGGGCACAATTTTTTCTCCCATGCCTAGAGACATGGGTTAGCTGTAGAAGAAGAAAGGAATAAAAATATTATAAAGAACAAGTGTTCTAAGGAGGTCACCTTTATGAGGATATTATGGTCCGTAAAAATCATCTAAGGAGCTCCTTTAGAGGCCAATTTGTTGAGGAGGGGTCAGATTCACCTTAAGAATTTGATTTAAGGAGGTGCTTTAATCCAGTCTAAGGATTTATTGTTCGGCTGGATTAAGAGGGATTAAAGTTAAAAGAGCTCTAAGAAGATGTCACCAAACATGTACTATAAACTTTGGAGCAATCTCCAAGATATACTTAATTTTGCTAGTTCCTTACCCTCGGATTTTCAAACTGTTTTTCCGATAATGTTTAGTGTGTTTTGTTGGACTAGGAAAATACGAAATGATCTATGCTTTTAGCAGGTATATGTTAAGAATTTTCAAATCATTGTACTAATGATTTTTGCTTTGGTACATTACTGGACAGGTATAATCAAGTGGATAGCTAGAGACATCCTCCCCACTTGGCTGCCGGAAGTGATAGAAGAGATACCGCTGAGGATTTGAAAGCCAGAAGATACTCAAGTGTTGCTATATCAACCCCTAGAAGAGGAAGATTGCAGTTCCAACCACACGGCTTAGTTTTTATGCTAGTTTATCTAATTAGTCTAGCTAGCTAGCAACAATCTTTTTTCCGATTTTTTTAAAAATACCCACTCAAAACAATATTTTATTCAAAATAATCAGACTTCAGCCAAATTTTTAAAAATACCAAAACCGTGGATTTTTTCCACGGGCCGGAATTTTTATTCCGGGCCGTGGAAAAAATTCACGGCCCGAAAATTTTTTTTTTTTTTTTCCGACCGTGGATATTTTCCACGGGCCAGACACATTTTTTTTTTTTTTTTAGAGTTTGGAGTTAGGAAAATAATGTTTTTTTGAAATTTTTTGTCCAACTTTGCACCTCTGATTAATATATCAAAACACCTCCAAAAAGCATGAAAATTTACCGACATGTATTCTTGACTTCATAGAATAAGACTGTGAAGTTTCATACAAGATCTCAAAACAGATCGTGAGATATCGGCTCTCAAAAATTGCCCGCACTGCTGAAGGAGTGCTTTTGAGCCCAACTTTGCACCTATGGTTAACATATCAAAGCACCTCCAAAAAGCATGAAAATTTACCTACATGCATTCTAGACTTTATAGAACAATACTGTGAATTTTTATACAAAATATCGAAACAGATCGTGAGATATCGGCTCTCAAAAATTGCCCGCACTGCTGAAGGAGTGCTTCTGAGCCCAACTTTGCACCTCTGGTTAACATATCAAAGCACCTCCAAAAAGTATGAAAATTTACCTACATACATTCTAGACTTTATAGAACAATACTGTGAAGTTTTATACAAAATATCAAAACAGATCGTGAGATATCGGCTCTCAAAAATTGCCCGAACTGTTGAAGGAGTGCTTTTGAGCCCAAATTTGCACCTCTGGTTGACATAACAAAATACCTTCAAAAATCATGAAAATTTATCGACATGCATTTTTGACTTCATAGAACAAGGCTGTGAAGTTTCATACAAAATATCAAAACAGACCGTGAAATATCGGCTCTCAAAAATTGTCCGAATTGTTGAAGGAGTGCTTCATGATTTTTTTGATATGTTAATTAGAGATGCAAATTTGGGCTCAGAAACACTCCTTCAGAGAGAGTTCAGTTTTGTTCTGTTTGAGTTTTGATTTGTTATGTTTAGTTTTATTATCTTCTTAGTATATGTTTTATTATGTTTCAGCTTTTAGTTTTGTTATGTTTTATTATTTCACGGTTTGTTTTGATATTTTGTATGAAACTTCACAGTCTTCTTTTATGAAGTCAAAAATGCATGTCGATAAATTTTTATGATTTTTGAAGGTGTTTTGTTATGTCAACCAGAGGTGCAAATTTGGGCTCAAAAGCACTCCTTCAGCAGTTCGGGCAATTTTTGAGAGCTAATATCTCACGATCTGTTTTGATATTTTGTATAAAACTTCACAGTCTTGTTCTATAAAGTCTAGAATGCATGTCGGTAAATTTTCATGCTTTTTGGAGGTGCTTCGATATGTTAACCAGAGGTGCAAAGTTGGGCTCAGAAGCACTCCTTCAGCAGTGCGGGCAATTTTTGAGAGCCGATATCTCACGATATGTTTTGATATTTTGTATAAAACTTCACAGTATTGTTCTATAAAGTCTAGAATGCATGTAGGTAAATTTTCATACTTTTTGGAGGTGCTTTGATATGTTAACCAGAGGTGCAAAGTTGGGCTCAAAAGCACTCCTTCAGCAGTTCGGGCAATTTTTGAGAGCTGATATCTCACGATCTGTTTTGATATTTTGTATAAAAATTCACAGTATTGTTCTATAAAGTCTAAAATACATGTCGGTAAATTTTCATGCTTTTTGGAGGTGCTTCGATATGTTAACCAGAGGTGCAAAGTTGGGCTCAGAAGCACTCCTTCAGCAGTGCGGGCAATTTTTGAGAGCCGATATCTCACGATATGTTTTGATATTTTGTATAAAACTTCACAGTATTGTTCTATAAAGTCTAGAATGCATGTAGGTAAATTTTCATACTTTTTGGAGGTGCTTTGATATGTTAACCAGAGGTGCAAAGTTGGGCTCAGAAGCACTCCTTCAGCAGTGCGGGCAATTTTTGAGAGCTGATATCTCACAATCTGTTTTGATATTTTGTATAAAACTTCACAGTCTTGTTCTATAAAGTCTATAATGCATGTAGGTAAATTTTCATGCTTTTTGGAGGTGCTTTAATATGTTAACCAGAGGTGCAAAGTTGGGCTCAGAAGCACTCCTTCAGTAGTGCGGGCAATTTTTGAGAGCCGATATCTCACGATCTGTTTTGAGATCTTGTATGAAACTTCACAGTCTTGTTCTATGAAGTCAAGAATACATGTCGGTAAATTTTCATGCTTTTAGGAGGTGTTTTGATATGTTAATCAGAGGTGCAAAGTTGGAAAAAAAATTTCAAAAAAACATTATTTTCCTAACTCCAAACTCTTAAAAAAAAAAAAAAAAAAAAATGTGTGTCCGGCCCGTGGAAAATATCCACGGTCGGAAAAAAAAAAAAAAAAATTTTTCGCGCCGTGAAAAAAATCCACGGTTTGGGTATTTTTAAAAATTTGGCTGAAGTCTGATTATTTTAAATAAAATATTGTTTTGGGTGGGTATTTTTAAAAAAATCGGATCTTTTTTGTTATGCTTTGTTAGAATCTACATTATGGATGCTTGTTGTTGGTATTTTGGTATTTTGTTAGAATCTACATTATGGCATTTTGTTTGAGTTTGAAACAGTACTGTTTTATGTAGAGATGTACTGAACTTTGTTTCTTGAATGAAATATGCATACACCTTTTATCAAAAAAAGAAAAAAAAAGTGTAGATACTAAATTAATTAAGCATTGAATTATTTATCTACATCACAAATTTTAAAGTAAATAATTTTAATATTTTGTTGAGGTAAAATCATAGTAGAATTATATATTTTTTTTTCTTGGCAGAGCTATTGGGCTTAATAAATATCAATCACAAAGTATTCTTACTTTGCTGATTCTCTTTTAGTTTATTTTCAGTTTTGCTTTAATTTTTGGGAAAATAAAGGTGCGCCGAAAGGTTTGAGATGTGTTTTATTTTTATTGTGTCGCAGAAAGTGGAAGACAGAGAGAAATGTATGCTGACAATTTTTTTTTTTTTTGGCAATACCAGAAGGATAGAGATGCGGTTCTCATTCAGTGTTCAGTGTCTCTTTATTGAAAATTGGAGAAATTGCTACACTTATTCAAGGGAAAAATTTTATATGAACGAAAAATGTTAATGCCCTCAAGTCAACAGAAATTGACAAAAAGATCCCTAAAATAATTGACGGAGTGGGATTTTAAGATTTTAAGTTAATGTTCTATACAAAATCCAGTAAGATTGTATTTATCTTTTATTTTATTTTTTGTGTACATTTTATCTAAAGTTGAATATATAAAAAGTAAAACAATGGAGAAATAAGAACACCAATTAATATGTTTTTGTAGCTTATATAGTATAATCGGGTTGGTGAACATCACAATATGACCGATATATGTTATTCTTTAGTATAAGAAGTTTACATTGTGAAAACTAATTAATAGTAAGAATGTTGATAGAGGGATTCAATTACACTCTTTTTTGGTGACACCGAATTACATTCTTTATTTTTCAAGTTTTCAAGTTTTAAATAGTCGATCTAAACCATTCAACATAATGAATATGTTAAAATGTGCTTGCAAATCAAATTTTACATTTTTTATATTATTTTTTACTATTTATTAAGTATTTAATAAAATCGTTATATTTAGACCGTTGAATTTTTTACCCATCTTAATAAATAGTAAAAAATTTCATAAAAATGTAAAATTTGATCTGCAAGTACATTTTAACATATCCATCAAGTTGAACAGTTTGAATCGACTATTTGAACTTTGTAAACATAGGGTGTAATCCGGTGTCACCAAAAAAGAGTGTAATTGGATCCCTCCTCATGTTGATATTTCTAAGATAAAATTATATGAAAAGCTAAGGCTATAAAAGCATAAAAACTATTGCATTTTAAAAACATAAAAAAATCATGACATAAATAGTTAATTAAAAAGCACAAATGATCAAGCTCTTTTCTGAAATCAATCGCCTTAATTTTTTAGTTATGCTAATTGGCATCTTTAAAATGAAATTTTGACTACAACTTCTTGTCTTTTTTTTTCCTTTGTCTTTTTAAATAAAGTAGCTAACAATTAAACAGCAATAATCAACTTGGAACTTCATTTTTTCGGAACATGAAAAACCTCCTTTCATATGAAAAGTGTTTTTCTCTCAATATACATCACAAACAGTCATTCATCTGTTGGTCACACATTTTATTCTTACTTTGTTATTTTCAAAGATACTTATTTTTTTTAAATATAAATAGCGAAAGTAGTGAAAAAAATGTATTTTGAGATAATTTTCTTGCAAAATTGCCAGATATTGAGGACTAAATTGCAAAGGATTAAATCTTATCGTTCTTAAATTGATTAACTTAATTGGCTAAACCATTTGACTTTCAAATTGCATAACTGACTTAAAGCAAAAGCTTATCGAAACCAGCTTTACACGGTTAATCCATTTAATTCCACGCTACAACAAGTTGAGCGAACTTATTATCTGAATTACAGTAGCTGACTGTTTTTAACTTTTTATTAATTATATAATATTCTTTGGAGGATGAAGCGTAGACCGTAAATACAAATGTTAAATGCAGCTCCCAAATTACATATTTGAAGTAACAACATGTATTCCACAACATTGATAATGCTTCAATTCCAGCCTATATCATTTTGAGAACAAATAAAAAATAAAATTATAATACCAAGAGTAAAAAAGCAAATGAATGGCGGACTGAGAATTTACTATATTCTAAATTAGGTCTAAATTATTTCTCTGCATCACAACTTTAAAAGAGTAAATAACTTTAACGTTTGGTTGAGCTAAAATCAGTGTAATTATCTTTTTTTTTTTCTTTTTCTTTTTCTTTTTTCTTTCTTTGTTTTTAGCAAAGCTATGGGACATAATAATATAAGTTACAAAGTATTCTTGATTTGGCTAATTGTTCTTTTAGTTTATTTTCAGTTTTGCTTTGGTTTTTGAGAAAATAGAGGTAGAGCAAAAGGTTTGAGAGATTGTGTTTTTTTTTTTTCCATTGTTGTGTTGCATAAAGTGGAAGAGAGAAATATATGTTGGCAGTTATTCTCTCAATTGAAGAAAGGTAGAGAAAGACAGAGAGTGAGAGACTTTGACTATTTAGTTCTAATTTTTTTAAGAAGAGGATTCAAATGTCTTTATTTTTTGTATCTTCATAATGTTTTTATTTTTAAAAACTTTAATGAGTCAAAATTTAAAAATTAAAAGTCAAAATAAAACTATTAGATGTTATCTACATTATTTTTTCTATGTACTCATAAAAAAAATATCACATTTTAATTTTGTGTTTATGTGAATTAATAAGTTGAAAAATCAATGTCTAGAAATTATCCACATTAGTATGTTTTTTACAAGCTCTTAATGACAACTAAAATAAAATTGAAATGTCATAATATTTTACACGTGTATAGATAAAATAATGTAGATCATATCCAATGATTTTATTTTGACTTCTAAGTTTTATATTTTGAGTTATTAAAAATTTTAAAAATAAAAACACAGTGGAGATACAAAAAATAGAGGGATTTGAACCTTCTACTTTTTTAATGCCAGATGGATATAGATGTGGCTCTCATTCAATGTCTCTTTTCGAAAATTGTAAAAATACTATACTTATTGAAAACAAATGTTAGGTTCCTGAAAGTCAATATTACATAAACAGACAAAAGATGATTTTTTTTTTTTTTTTAAATTGACTGTGTGGGACTTGAAGTGAGTAAAATAAAGAGTTAATTGGAGGCACTGGATCAGTAAACTCGTATGAATGCAAACTTTGAACCTGAAGAATGGGGTTCAATCAAGAATATCCATAAAAAATAAAAAAATCATATTTAGGTGAATTTTTTTTTTGTCTGAAACAGCTTTACTTGAAAAATAAGGAACATTATCCTCCATTTTATGTACTGAATTCCTCCTATGTGTTTCCAAACATTTCGTTTCTCATTTCCGAAGATAGCACGGAAAAGTTCTTTTAGGTTAAAAGCTTTTCGATCAAGAAAATGGTGTTCTTTTTCAATTTGACATAAATTTTTTTTTAGCATTAAAATTTTGAATGGGAATGAAATAAGTTTGGAAGATTTTATATTTTACCCTTTTTAGAAATCATAAAATATATTGTCTTCACTTTCAAAATGTCAGCAAATTGATTTTTTAGACCTCTTTTGTCATTTCCTTTTGTTCCCTCGCACTAGCTCAAAAATCAAAACTTCTTGTACTTTTTATTATAAAAAGAGAACTAAGCACGAAAAACATATTATTTTTCTTTTTAAAAAAACATATTTTTTCTATTATTATCGACCAATATTTATTTTTGAAAATACGAAAATGCAAAACTTTATAAAAAAATGAATTAAGAAATAAAAAATAATAATAATTAAACTTCTATTGGAGTTTTGTATTAGGATTGTAACTACCATCTTCTCTTGTCGTATAGAGATACTATTAGAGTGCTGTAAATATCTTCAATTGAAGTGTTGCATTAGGGTTGCAACTACACTCTTCTTTTGTCATATAGAGACACAACAAGAGTGACATAAGCACCTTCAATTGGAGTGTTGTATTAGGGTTGCAACTACCTTCTTCTCTTGTCATATGAGAATACACTACTAGTGTGCTGTAAAGATCTTCAATTGAAGTGTTTTATTAGGGCTACAACCACCCTCTACTCTTGCCATATGGAAATACTACTAGAGTGCTACAAAGATCTTTAATTGGTGTGTTGTATTAGGGTTGCAACTACCTTCTTCCCATTCCATTTGGAGAGACTGCTAAAATGTTGCAAATACCTTCAATTGGAGTGTTGTATTAGGGTTGCAACTACCATCTTCTCTTGTCATATGTAAACACTACAAAAATGCTGCAAATACCTTCAATTAGAATGTTGTATTAGAGTTGCAACTGCCATCTTCTCTTGCCATTTGGAGATACTACTCGAGTGTTGTAAACACCTTCAATTGGAGTGTTGTATTAAGGTTGCAACTACCAAGTTTTGTTGCTATATAGATACACTACTAGAGTGCTACAAAAACCTTCAATTGAAGTGTCATATTATAGTTGCAACTACCATCTTCGCTATCCATATGGAGTCACTACTAGAGTACAGCAAAAACCTTCAATTGAAATGTTGTATCAGGGTTGCAACTACCATCTTCCCTTGTTATTTGGAGACACTAGTAGAGTTTTGCAAAGACCTCCAATTGGAGAGTTGTATTAGGGTTGCAACAACACTCTTCAATTACCATTTTCAGACACTACTAGAGCGCTGCAAAGACTTTCAATTGGAGTGTTGTACTAGGGGTTGCAACTACCTTCTTACCTTTACATTTGGAGACACAACTAGAGTGTTGCAAACACCTTCAATTGAAGTGTTGTATTAGGGTTGCAACTGCCATCTTCTCTTGCCATCTCCGAACACACTACTATGGAGACACTACTAGTGCTACAAAGACCTTCAATTGGAGTGTTGTATTAGGATTGCAACTGTCTTCTTCTCTTTCTATATGGAGACACTACCATAGTGCTACAAAGACCTTCAATTAGAGTATTGTATCAGGGTGGCAACTACCATCTTCCCTTGCCATTTGGATGCACTAGTATGCTGCAAAGACCTTCAATTGGAGTGTTGTATTAGGGTTGTAAATGCCATATTATCTTGCCATATCAAGACACTATTAGAGTTCTCCAAACACCTTCAATTGGAGTGTTGTATTAGGGTTGTAAATTCCCTATTATCTTGCCATAGATGGACACTACTAGGGTGCTCCAAACACCTTCAATTGTAGTGTTATATTAGGATTGTAAATGCCATATTATCTTGCCATCTAGAGATACTATAAGAGTGCTCCAAATACCTTCAATTGGAGTATTGTATTAGGGTTATAAATGTCATATTATCTTGAGTTCGGTTTGAGCATTGGCGGCTAGTGTCACACCCCAAATCCCCGGGGGTCTGACAGCCTGCCGCGTGTATTTATTCA
The DNA here is from genome assembly GCA_033356055.1 of Carex pumila. NCBI lineage: Eukaryota > Viridiplantae > Streptophyta > Magnoliopsida > Poales > Cyperaceae > Carex > Carex pumila. The sequence continues at coordinate 94,832 of JARJHM010000971.1, forward strand.
AGCGTCACGTATACACGCAAGGCAGTGGATCTTTTATATGCATCCGAGAAATAAACCTGAAAATAATCATAGGGTGGGGGTGAGAATAAATTCTCAGTGCGAATTTGCCATAGTTCAGACTATTGGACTTGCAATCAAACTCTATATTAAAAAATGAAACCCAAACAATAACAATGCAAACAGATATATATAAGTAATCATAAATAACAGAATGCCACTACTTGACAACAATTAATAAACCTGAAACACAGTTTACGGAATTTACAAGATGAGTTTCAAAACACAACATAATTATTTGGCTTAACTCGATTCATAACTCAATTCATTAGGGCTTGTAGCAACTACAGATGTTCTTTCGAGCTGAACCGTTATCAAACCCACATCTGTAGGGTTACAGACGCCTACAGATGGCCAACCAAGCTGGACCCTTTATCAGACACCCATCTGTAGCTGTATTGGCTTAACCATTTCCTAAGGTCCGGTTACAAGTCACCAATATAGGTCAACTTGACAAAAATGCAATCACACGGAATCAAAGTTACCTATACAGGTCAACTTTTCTAAATCTCAAGCAAATATATCAAAGCCACACATACAGGTCAGCCTCGCAAAATCATCACAGGTCAACGCATAAGTCACCAGCGTCACCTCATCCAGCCACCTAAACAGGTCGGTTTGGCAAATTTGAACATGTCAACGCATAAGTCAGCAGCATCACCTTATCCAGCCGCCTAAACAGGTCGGTCTGGCAAATTCTAACAAGTCAACGCATAAGTTAGCAGCGTCACCTTATCCAGCCACCTAAACAGGTCGGTCTGGAAAATTCGAACAGGTCAACGCATAAGTCAGCAGCGTCACCTTATCCAGCCACCTAAACACTACTAGAGTGCTCCAAACACCTTCAATTGGAGTGTTGTATAAGAGTTGTAATTGCCTTATTATCTTCCAATCTGGAGACACTATTAGAGTTGTCCAAACATCTTCAATTGGAGTGTTGTATTTGCCCTACTATCATGCCATAGAGAGACACTACTAGAGTTCTCCCAACACCTTCAATTGGAGTGTTGTTAGTGGTGTAAATGCTCTATTATCTTTCCATATAGAGACACTACTAGAGTATTACAAACACCTTCAATTGGAGTGTTGTATTAGGTTTGTAAATGCCCAATTATCTTACCATATAGACACACTACTAGGATGCACCGAACACCCTTAATTAGAGTGTTGTATTAGGGTTGTAAATGCCTTATTATCTTGCCATAAAGAGAAACTACTAGAGTGCTCCAAACAACTTCAATTGGAGTGTTGTACAAGAGTTTTAATTGTCATATTATTTTGTAATATGGAGATACTATTATAGTGCTCCAAACACCTTCAACTGGTGTGTTGTATTAGGGTTGTAAATGCCCTATTATCTTGCCATATAGAGACACTACTGGAGTACTACAAACACCTTCAATTGGAGTGTTGTATTAGGGTTGTAAATGCCCAATTATCTTGCCATATAGACATTACTTGGGCACACCAAACACCTTTAATTAGAGTGTTCTATTGCGGTAGCCCTACTATCATGCCATAAAAAGACACTACTAGATTTCTCCCAACACATTCAACTGGAGTGTTGTATAAGAGTTGTTGTAATTGCCCTGTTATTTTGTAATCTGGAGACACTACTAGAGTGCTCCAAACACCGTCAACTGGTGTGTTGTATTTGTGTTGTAAATGCCCTATTAGCTTCCCATATAGAGACACTATTAGAATTCTCCAATTACATTCAATTGGAGTGTTGTATTAGGGTTGTAAATGTCTTATTATCTTGCCATAAAGAGACACTACTAGAGTGCTCCGAACAACTTCCATTGGAGTGTTGTATAAGAGTTGTAATTGCCCTATTATTTTGCAATCTGGAGATACTATTAGAGTGCTCCAAACACCTTCAACTGGAGTGTTCTATTAGGGTTGTAAATGTTCTATTATCTTGCCATATAGAGACATTACAAGAGTCCTCCAAACACCTTCAATTGGAGTGTTGTATTAGGGTTGTAAATGCCCAATTATCTTGCCATATAGAGACACTACTAGGGTGCACCAAACACTTTTAATTAGAGTGTTATAAAATGTCTTATTATTTTGCCATAAAGAGAAACTACCATAGTGCTCCAAACAACTTCAATTGGAGTGTTGTATAAGAGTCGTAATTGCCCTATTATTTTGTAATTTGGAGATACAATTAGAGTGCTTTAAACACCTTCAACTGGTGTGTTGTATTATGTTTGTAAATGCTCTTTTATCTTGTCATATAGAAACACTATTAGAGTTCTCCAAACACCTTCAATTCGAGTATTGTATTAGAGTTGTAAATACCCTATTATCTTGCCATATAGAGACACTATCAGAGCTCTCCAAACACCATCAATTGGAGTGTTGTATTAGGCTTGTAAATGCCCTATTATCTTGCCATATAGAGAAAATCCAAGGGTGCTCCAAACACCTTCGTTTAGACTGGTATATTAGGGTAGTACTTGCCCTACTATCATGCCATCGAGAGACATTACTAGAGTTCTCTAAACACCTTCAATTCGAGTGTTGTATAATAGTTGTAATTGCCCTATTATCTTGTAATATGGAGACACTACTAGAGTTCTCCAAACACCTTCAATTGGAGTGTTGTATTAGGCATGTAAATGCTCTATTATCTTGCCATATAGAGACACTACAAGAGTCCTCCAAAGACCTTCAATTGGAGTGTTGTATTAGGGTTGTAATTACCTTATTATCTTGCCATAAAGAGACACTACTAGAGTGCTACATGCACCTTCAATTGGAGTGTTGTATAAGAGTTGTAATTGTCCTATTATTTTTCAATCTTGAGATACTATTAGAGTGCTCCGAACACCTTCAACTGGAGTGTTGTATTAGGGTGTATTATCTTTCCATATAGAGGCACTATTAGAGTTCTCCAAACACCTTCAATTTGAGTATTGTATTAGAGTTGTAAATGCCCTATTATCTTGCCATATAGAGATATTATTAGAGCTCTCCAAACACCATCAATTGGAGTGTTGTATTAGGGTTGTAAAGGCTATATTTTCTTTCCATATAGAGACACTCCTAGGGTGCTCAAAACACCTTCAATTAGAGTGTTATATTGGGGTAGTACTTACCCTACTATCATGCCATAGAGAGACACTACTAGAGTGCCCCAAACACCTTCAATAGGGGTGTTGTATTAGGGTTGTAAATGCCTTATTATCTTGCCATAAAGAGACACTACTAGAGTGCTCCAAAACAACTTCAATTGGAGTGTTGAATAAGAGTTGTAATTGCCCTATTATCTAGCCATCTGGAGACACTACTAGAGTGCTGCAAACACCTTCAATTGATGTGTTGTATTAGGGTTGTAAATGCCCAATTATCTTGCCATATAGAGACACTACTAGGGTGCACCAAACACCTTCAATTAGAGCGTTGTATTAGGGTTGTAAATGCCTTATTATTTTGCCATAAAGAGACACTACTAGAGTGCTCCAAACAACTTCAATTGGAGTGTTGTATAAGAGTTGTAATTGCCCTATTATTTTGTAATATGGAGATACTATTAGAGTGCTCCAAACACCTTCAACTGGTGTGTTGTATTGGGGTTGTAAATGCCCTATTATCTTGCCATATAAACACTATTAGAGTTCCCCAAACACCATCAATTGGAGTGTTGTATTAGGGTTGTAAATGCCCTATTATTTTGCAATATAGACACACTCCTAGGGTGCTCAAAACACCTTCAATTAGAGTGTTTTATTGGGGTACTACTTGCCCTACTATCATGCCATAGAGAGACACTACTAGAGTGCTCCAAACACCTTCAATTGGAGTGTTGTATAAGAGTTGTATTTACCCTATTATCTTGCAATCTGGAGACACTACTAAAGTTCTCCAAACACCTTCAATTGGAGTGTTGTATTAGGGATGTAAATGCTCTATTATCTTCCCATATAGAGACATTACATGAGTCCTCCAAACACCGTCAACTGGTGTGTTGTATTAGGTTTGTAAATGCCCAATTAGCTTCCCATATAGAGACACTATAAGAGTCCTCCAAACA
>JARJHM010000972.1:0-98570 GCA_033356055.1 Carex pumila
CAAAAATAGAAAAACTGTCAAAACCGTGCAATTTTTGGCTTTCTGCGGGTCCAGTGCGGCTTACCCAATCCGCAGTGCGGGTTGTTTAATCCGCACTGGCTCCAAGTTTCCTTATTTAGCTCCTGTGAATTAGTTGAATGCGGATTGCAGTGCGGATTGCTGACCCGCACTGCGGGTTAAAACTACTTCTCTGAAGTCTCTGAAATCGGCTAAGTGTTGAGTGCGGCTTGACTAATCCGCACTGCGGGTTGATATCAATCCGCACTACGCTCGGACTTTTTCCTGTGCAATGCTTGGATGTTGGAAATGCGGCTAAGTACTCAGTGCGGCTTGACTAATCCGCACTGCGGGTAGATTGATCCGCACTGAGGGATATTTTCGCCATTTTTTATCATTTCCTGCAATGAAAAGCCAAACAACCGAAGTAACTTGATTCTAGGTGTATTTAAATCACTTTATATTAAAAATAGAAGATATTTAAGGTTGTTTTAGCATGAAATCTAGATCGATTGTGTATATAATTTATGATTATCATTCTCCATATTAATATGTGCTTGGAGACCAAATTTTACATTTTTTGAAATTTTTTTACTCTTTATTAAGCCACTTTGAAAATCGCTGATCCAACGGTGACTGGTTGGAACAGTAAAATCAGAAGCCACCGTTGGATCAGCGATTTTCAAAGTGGCTTAATAAATAGTAAAAAAATTCCAAAAAAATGTAAAATTTGGTCTCCAAGCACATATTAATATGGAGAACAAGATGAACGGTTTGGATCGGTCATTTGGATTTTGAATTGTAGATTTATGGTCCAATGCACAAACCCCTCCATACATTGCAATGAACCATAGTCCATCTCTCTCTCTCTCTCTCTATATATATATATATATATATAGAGAGAGAGAGAGAGAGAGATGGGCTATGATGATATGGTGAATTGCGAAGTAAAGTGATGATTTTACTTCACACTCATATTTTGCGATTTTAAAGTTCAAAACATTGATCCGAACCGTTCATCTTGTTTTCCATATTGAAATGTGCCTGGAGACCAAATTTTACATTTTTTGAAATTTTTTTACTATTTATTAAGCAATTTTGAAAGCCGCTGATCTGATGGTCCAGAAAATTTTACTATTTTTTTACCGTTCACAACAAAACAACAATTTTAAAAAATGCTTAATAAATAGTAAAAAAAATTCCAAAAAATATAAAATTTGGTCTCCAAGTACATTTTAATATAGATTAAATATCTAATGGTTCGGATCGATTGTTTGGACTTTCAAAATAAAAATACGGTGTGAAGTAAAAATGTGTATTACTTCGCAATTCACCATAGCCCATCTCTCTCTGTCTCCCTGTCTCTCTATCTATCTCTGTCTCTGTCTCTCTCTCGCTCTCTCTACATATATATGTGTGTGTGTGTGTGTGTGTGTGTTGGTGTCCTAGACCCAGATCATATCTATGATATGTTTAGTTTATTAGTGAATGATTTTATTATTTTGTACCTTAAGTATTCATATTAGTGAATCATTTGAGTTGATGACTTAAATTGTAGAACTTCACAATGAATAAATTTGTTTACTCTTAAATGTTCATTATCTTAGCAATCAGCAAAGGTACACTAGTTGATCATATAAGATAAGTGTGGTGATTAGATGATGGCCATGTTCTATAGGTTATACGATAAGGAGTTATCAATCTAATCACACATGTGCATACATGGAGATGTATGGCATTGGACAGACCCAAGAATGAAATATCATATATATTGTGTTTTGTGTTATTGATATTTCATTGTGTCTTGAATTCTTTGGTTGAGATATTTATTTTTCTTATATAAGGGATGTGTATTGTTGGTACTGTCAAAGGCTTTTTTTAACCATGAGTTATAAAGGCAGTTATTGCAGTGCATATAACTTATGCGGAAGAACAATACGTATTAATAAACCATTGTCCCTTATATGTTAATATAATTGATGATATCTCTGGGCCCCTTGATAAAGTTTATATTATGTGCATGCAATATGATTATATGATAATCATATCATAATTAAACTTCAGTAAATCAAGAAAGAATAATTGGTAAGGATGACACATTCCTACCTTACGATTATTTGGATATCATGTGGCAAGGAATTGACACAACTGTTGGGTTTCGGATACCACTTTTAGGGTTTCGCGGTAACCAAAACCCGTTTAGGCTTAAGGTGCGGAATGACTGTAGAACAAAAATTTCTACGGCCAACTTAAGCTCAGGATTAAACGGGGTATGTCAGAAAACTTTCCAAGGCGGTCCACCTTCAGTATTCCTTTGGCATCAAAACCCAATTTAATCCTTTTATAGATCTACTCCATGATTGATTTCTAAAACTTTAATCTACTTACCAATTAAATAGATTAATATTAAATATTTATACCTTGTTTCCAAATCACAGTTGGAATGCAGACCGAGCGTGTAGAGCTACATCACGGAAGGAATCGACTCGTCTCGGAGCATCAGACGTCTGATGCCTCTATCGGTTATCCACCAGGACTAACCAGAGAGCGGTTAATTTCTTCTGCCAGAAATACCGTAAACCGCGGAATTATGCAAAAACACTATTCACAAGGAAAAGACGAAAACCCGTAAACACGAATTTTTGGTTACTCAGTTTCATCAAATGAGCAAAACTGACATACCGCTAAATTCGGTAAAACACTATTCATCGATCCCGTAAATATACTCCACAACAACCCGCAAGATTATACGTCAACTACATATAACTTTCTTTTCTCAACCGAAATACTATTTGGGAGAGAAACCGAGAAAGAGAGAAAATACCGATTCGATTCTACACGAAATGATACAAGTGAATTAGTGGTTTTTCTCTCTACATGCACCCCTCTATTTATAGGCTTTTGAGGAGGTTCGCAAAAGACCGAAATACCCCTCAACATATGTCTATTTACAAGGTATGCCATTGACACCTCATCCTTTTATATGTGAAATGACCAAAATACCCCTTCCACACCCTTCCACACTCTTCTCCATGTTTCTACACATACAAGGTGGCATAGGTGTGAAATGACCATTTTGCCCTTGTGGATAGGATTGATGACATGTCATCTGGATAGGATCAATGACATGTCATGCGGATAAGAACGAATTTGAAAAGACCCGAATGCCCTCGGCCCGAACACAAATAATATTCGTATAATTATTCTGAACAATTATATATATTATTTTCTTGCGGTTGTTGTTTCGGTAATTTATACAACGTGTCCGGCACATTTATAAATTAACGGGTTAACTTTTATACAACGTGTCACATACGTTTATAAATTAACCAATGTTTTTGCTTGTTATTTTTACATAACATTTATAATTTAATTATAACACGTATAATTAATTATAACCATCTTACTATTGATCATAACCAATTTATAATCAATCACAATAAGATTCTCCGATTAACTCCTATATGGTGTGACCCAATAGGATCTGTGTTATGTTGGTAAATAGAGTTGAAACTGTTTTAACTTCTATAATCATAGGTGGCGTCTGGCAACACATCATGACCATCCAATTACACAGATGATGCTGTACAGTACAATATCACAATCCAATAAACAATTTAATTGTGTCTGTTCTTCTGTCTCATAGCTATCAGATTAGTTTCAAGATAGATATGTGTCATCCTTTTAAACTTAATATTTTCTTGATCTTGAGCAGATTATCAAATATGATTACTCTTGTAATCATACTGCGCGCTGATAATCTTACTCTACCAAGGGGCCCAGTGATGCTATAGCTCGTATAAAATACGAGGGACAAATAGTATTCTTGGTAAACTATCATTTCCTTAGCTAAGCTATACATATGGAAAAGCTACCGTTATGGCTGCTTTTTACGGACAGCGGTGGATAACAATCACACATACATATTTCTCAGTGGTAATGATAAATACCTCATACTTTAGAACGTGACACTGAATGAAAACATAAATGACACGAACACAATTCTATTTAATGTTTCATTCGAGGTCTATCAAATACCATGTTCCTAGAACATGTATCTATGTGATTAAAATGACATCTCGTGTCAGGTGGTTTGTAAAACTTAACCATCTTTTAATTCATATACTAACCTTATAGCGGTAATTAGTGTTCCTGCTAATTACCTTGGTCAGTGACCTTTTAAGATTAAGAGTATATATCATCTATATTATGGAGTTTCACAATTTCAGTCATGAACTCGAAATGATCCATAAATGCAATAATACTCAAGGCAACAAAATGATATTAATCATCCAATTCATGAACAAAGCTTTATGATAAATTATCGTATTATTGACTTCTAGATTATTACAAACTAACAACAACAACATTTTTAATGTTACAGGGATCGTGATTTTGCATTGTGCTTTTTCATCCATGTCATTTGAGTAATCAATATACCATGGCTAGTTGTATCATTGATTTATAGAATTAAAATGTTTAATTCTATTGCCATAATGATGGGATCACATAGGGTCACACCATATGAAAGATTAAAAGAAAATACATTAATAAAGCATATGTGATATGTATATAATATGTGCTATGTTAATTATAAGAAGTTATAATTAATTTGTACAAATTATATGTTATTAATATATGAACAATTTTATGACATGGAGATGTTATAAAATAATCCTAGTAATATTTAAAGTAAGTGTGACATATTTTAAATAGCTTTTGACACATGGGAGATGCATATAAATTAACATGGAATATTAATTTATATGTTGGCCTCTTTTAATGTATGGAATTGTGGACTTAATTAAATATTAATATGATTAATATGTTTAAGCCCAAAGCCCAAATATATGCTGGGGAGAATTGATTAGTAATGGCATGATTTAAGGAATATTTAAATATGTCATTAAACCTAATCAATCTCATTAAAGAGCAAAGAAATTTCTGGACATATTTTTTTAGGTAACTTTGAATTGGAATTTGAAAGGGCAAATACTAATCATTATGGATGCATAACCTATGTAATCAGTAGCCCTTGGAGTATAGAATTCAATGGTGAAGATTTCAAGTCGTTTGGAGTTACCTAGAAAAAGTTATAAGGATTTTAGTACCGAAAGCCTTAGAGACACAAGTATTTCTTTAATCTCTCGGTGGATATCTAAGGAAGCTCATCATTTGAGGGGCTAAAGCACAATCACCATTGAAGGAGGAAGGGAATAAGAAGTTGCTAAGTAAGACAACTCTTCTTGATTTGATTTGGAGATCAAATCCAAGATATTATGTTATTCCATTCTTGATTAGGCTAATTAAGATTATTTCTTACACTTACAATAACTAGATCGTTTGTTTAGAGTTGAATAAAATTTTTGTTTTATTCCTTGTTATCTAAGCATAAAAACTTTCGATATACACACGTGAATTTTTATTTTGAAATGCATATATATAAATCTGTATGAAAATCCGCACATGCGTCCGTATACCGTATATGCGGTATGAAGTGGCCTTCCGCATGTATGAACAAAACTGCATTTTAAAACACTGGATATCTGTATCGTATTGAAAACTATCGTATTACCATATCTCATATTCTGTATTGTATCTCATATATCTCAAAATTTATAATATCTGTGTATTTCCTTCGAGTTCTAAATTTGTGTAATTATGGTACTTTGAATTTTAAATAATACTAATTTATAATATGTACCTATCCCATTTCCAGGGAATAACCATGCATCTCAACACATAAATTTGATTGCAAAGCAGACCATCTGATCCAAATCAAGCGATTCTGAAATTTTTTAAATCAGGGGCAAATAGCCATCTCAACAAATGGTCTGATATGATGGAAAGAACCCAAAATCGATCTGTCCCTAATTTGATGGCCTTAATTAACGTTCACTGATTTAAGTTGATAGGATTTGAAAAAACAAAAAATCCCTGTTTTACATATATAAATCAATTAAACTTAACAATAAAATAATTAAATAAACTTAACAGTAAAATATGAAGTACATGATCATATATATATAGTTTTACAAAAATTGACACCCACAAATTTCATATAGTCGTGCAAATTAACATTGGAAAGATAAATACTACTTTTTTAGATGGAGCAGGAATAGCACTATGAGAATAACACTATTCTTTTAAGTTATTTGATGTTTGGATGGAGCAATAATAATACTAACTCACTATTCTTTGTTTATCTTATATGGATTAGCTTATTATTATACTAATCAAGGTTCTAAATAGCACGCTATAGCATTTTCAGACCATAAAAACTATGGCGCTATCAATGCTATAATGCGCTATTCCGTGCTATAACGGCACTATTTTGGCATAGCGCTATTTTTTTAATCAGTCCGCTATGACGCGATAAACGCTATTTAAACTTTTGCTACTAATCCAATCAAAAGTTAAATTAGCTACTATTTTTAAAACTTTGAATTAGCTTTATTCTTGTTCTATTTCTTGGTTCATCTAAATATACTCAAAATAATTTGTGATCATGCATTGAGAGAAGTGTATACCTTGCCAGATTTGCAAAACTTAAAGTAATCTTTCACATGTACTTTTAATAGTAGTCGCAAATATTAAAATTGAGTCTTAAGTTTTTCCTTTTTCTTAATTGCATAAAATAAAATATCTTCCTTCAAATGCAATGATAGCAGGGGTGAAAATGGAGTGGATAATGCTGATACTATATCTGTATCTGTCTTTCAATGAGTGGATACAAATATAGATAGTAAACAGATATTAAAATTCAAAATCAAATCTGCTTTAAATAGATACGAATATGGATGCGGAGCTAATAGTTCACAGATACAGATTCGAATAAGGATACAAAACAAATAATGGTCAGATAATTGAACTTCAAATACTAATTAACAAAATTAAAATATGAAAATAAATAATATATATTAATTTATTTAAGTTTATAATTTAAATCTATGAAAATATATATATATATATATATATATATATATATATATATATATATATATATATATAATTGGATAGTTTATGTTAATTTATTTAAAAAATTCTTCATTTGTTGAATAACGTTCCGGGCGAGAGAGGTGTGTGGTTATGTTTGAGTTTTGATTAATAGGTGTAGGTTTGTTAGGCAAGTCAAAATGTCAAATAGGCAGGTCTTGAAAAAGGTTTAGTAAAAAGCACTGGAAAAGTAAGCAAGACAAAGCAAATGTAAATTCTAAATAGCTGGGCCAAGCAGTAACCCAGTCTAGCGCGGCAGCACGCAACATCTCAACATCTTAATTAAATAAATTTCGGTTTCTTAGTCATTTGTCCCACAACTTCAAAAGAAAAGTTTCAAAGCACTGGACTCTCTGTAAAACAAGCTGGGAGGGAGGGCTAGTCTTTCAAATGGACAAGTCCGGGACTCGAAAAATGGGTCTTGGAGCCGGGTCAGACTCAATTAATAAGGTATGAATTCAGATTTTGAATTTGTTTTAATGTTTTTAATTTTAAAAAACTGATCCTGATACATGTAGGTATCCGATCCATTTATAAATCTCTATCTGTATTCGGATGCTGTTGCATTATTTTAAAAATTTATCAGGATCTATATTCAAAATTATGTGAATCCTTTATATATGGATTCGGAGCGGATTATCCACAGATAATTTGCATCCATTTTCAGCCCTAAATGATGGTCTCATTTAATCAGTTTAATTTTAGAATCACCGAGTAATTAACTTTTTTTAGTATTTTTTCATAAAACTTTATTATACAAAGAGAAATATATATAAATATGGTTCATTTTTGAATTTTGATATGGGCACGATTGCGGAACTTGTTAATACTTTGCAACAAATTTATGTAATATGAATAATTCGTAAAATTGTAAAAATAAATTTAGTTATTGTGGTGAATTGAGCAACTGCCTACACTAATTATAATAACATAAAAATAAAATTGAGATTAGAAGGCACGAAATCTTTTTTTTTTTTAATACTCAGCCCATATGCAACGAAGCCCCAATTAGACCAAAACAGATTCCAAGGATGGATTTTATTTAGTCTGTGTCACCAATACCTGAGGTGCAATTAAAAAAATTGGACGGTCAAGATTAATCCCAGCTAGACTAAACTCAATTGGATGTCTGTTGAAGCTGTAGGGGGTCTTTTTTTGATATTCGTGCTAAGTGAGATGAACGGCCGTGTTTACCACTTACACTTCAGGTACCTGGGGTGATACAGATTATTTTATTTATTTTATTTAAAGCATCCACCATATCATCTTCTTGGTCATTAGAGAATTGGAATTCATCTTTAAACCTTCTGCAAAATGTTATTTTATTTATCTCAAAATATGTTGATAACTGTGACAACCAGTGTTGTAAATAACAGTATACGCTTGTCGAACGGACATAGTACAGGCAAGCGAATAATTGAAAATAATGAAAAATAATCAGCCAATTAGTTGAAGAAATCCGTGACAGTTTGATCACTATACCAATGACTAATCAACCAATTAATTGACCTAAACGGCCGTTTTTTACAAATATATATATATATATAATTTAATAAAATACAAAATTTTATTGTATCATGTATCATTTTCGTCTAGATATATATCTATATATATAATTTTATTTTTAAAAATTATCTTATACAAAAATGGATAAGATAACGGAAGAAAAATTATTGCCATGTTTTCGAATACGATACGGATCGGATGAACGGGTAAAAGGGTGCCATTGACACCCCTAACTAGTAGACAGTCTTTTCTATCTTAGCCCAGCTACAATCAATTTCGGCTAGAAATAGAATGTGTGTTTAGACTGACTTCCTTTTTATTGAGTTATTTCAAGTGTATATTGGTATACTAGTTGTTTCTTATTTTATTGGAAACAAAGGGACAAAGCCCATTTCAGTTATTCAGTAATTCAATGATTCAGACATTGAGTAATCCAATTATGCAATATCCAGTCCAGTCATTCTGCAATTGAGTCCTCTATAAAACTGGAACCTGATTACCTGAATTGAAAACGCAAATTAGTCTTGTTGTGGTTGGTGAATTGGGCATTACTATTTACATTGTGGTACCAGTAACCAGTGTACCAGTACCAAAACATAATTAGTCCTAAGTAAGAACAATATTGATACAGAGAGAGAATGTTACCAGTTATGGATGTATTCGTTTTCTTATCTGTTTATTTTTAGGTTATATATTCTAACAAAATAAGTATATCTGCAAACATTTATTTTATTCAATTGGGCTTACTGAAAACTACAAATAGGATATTTAAACGCTGAATAAGCTCTCTATTGTAATCTTTGCATGCATGCTCAGTTGAAATTTTGAAAGAGAAAAGCAACTCAAAAAAATTCAATAACTTACTATAACTAATGAAATTAAATTTGAAAGGGCAAAGGTGTACCAGTACATTTATGATGAAATTATGAATCAGTACCAATTTACCCCAAGAGATTAATGAATTATTAAAAGGCCCATAGTCATCTCATTAGACATATATGGAATTCTAGATGATGGTTGTCGGTATATATAGTATATCAGAGAAAAATTTAGCAGATAACAATTGACAAGATTACAACAAGTGCTAATATAACAGGAGAATATTGATGTAATTCTGTGCCATTGCTGGATCAAGGAAAGATTTGGGCTTGCTATGTAAGTGGTCTAGAAAACCCATCAAAAAGCAAAGAGAATCATGGGTTCTATTTTAGGCCCATAAATGGGGCCCAATATTTACTTTACAAATAAGCGATAATTTGCATTAGCTACAAGTGTGATTCAGAAATATATAATTATAAAATTGTTTAATGAAGTCCAATCTATAGTATGTATTGGAGTCTTCTATTTTAGGCATGTATGTTTGAAGGTATTACTATTATTGTGTATTTTTTGTTCTTTTTGAAAAAGACTTCATAATCACTACCAAGTTGAACAAATAATAACAAATATATACACCCATGCACTTCATGCACGTTTACTATTGTTATTATTATGTCCAATTGTTTTATTGTCCAGAAAAGAAATTCCCTGGACTTTTACATTTGACTAATTAAATGACCAAATAAGGAAATATTAATTTGAACAAAAAAAACTAAAGCATTAATTTTGACACTCTCCTTTAAAGTTTTTGTTTGTCATAACCAATAATTCGCTAAGATAAACAAATTGTCACATGAAAGCATTTTGGTGAATATGTCCACCAATTGATCTCCAGTACTCTTCACACCCTCCTCTTTAATCGTTTGCTCAAAGCATTCCGGTTCACAGGGGTGGACCCAGAATTTTCGGTGGGGGGGGTGGAGGCGCGGGGGGGGGGGGGGGGGGGGGGTGCAAAAAGAAAAATCAAATCGGATTTAAATAGCTTATCGAATTTAAACCCATTAACTAATTGTATATTCAATAAAAAAAAATAATACTTTGACTTATATTTTTCAATACTCTGACTTATAATTCTAATTATTTTGATCTGGATCAACAACACAAAACTTACATAAAGCATAAATATCACTTATTATTCTAAGCCTTACCGTTGATGAGCTTGCATAAGATGAACTAGACACAACATTAGTCTTAAAAAATTGTAGTCGCACTTGTTCTTCATAGCTATTTTCATTTTCAATACTTGTCTCATTTTGTGGCTTATCTTTTTTTTTTTTTTTTTGATAAAAGGCATATGCCCATTTCATTCAAGAAACAAAGGTCATTACATTCCTACATAAACAGTACCATGCCAAGAGCAAGTAAAATAGCAAAAATGCAAAGTGCAGAACCAGGCAAATTCTAACAAAAACATAGTCTGGACCTGCTTATTTTTTGTCATATTTTCTAATATAATTTAGTTAAATAAAAATGTTATCATTTTTATAATTTTATACTAGTTCCTGGCATTTTTTTGTTGTTTAGAAAAAAAAGTTCATAGTTATTTAATAAGAATTTAAAATGTCTTCAATTTTGTGCGTCCATTATATCTTTACTTTTTTAATTTTTTATTAGTAAAAATAGAGTTCAAATAACTTCATTTTGTGTGTTTCAATTATGTCTCTATTTTTTGAACTACAATAATTTAAAAGTTAAAATTTAAATGTCAAAAAAGAAAAACCGTTGGATATTATTTATATCATTTCATCTATGAGCACGTAAAAAATCACGACATTTTGTTTTTGATTTTATTAGTATCAAGAGCTTGTAAAAATTATTGCTGTGAATTCTTCTATTTTGGTATAACGTGACCGTTAGTAGGATAAGGTTTGTTTCTATACACTCCAGTAGCAAACGAACCCGGGACATGTTTCCTTCCGTCATGGTGCCCAAAGCAAAACCTACCATGACTCCCATTCCGACGATAGCTTGTCTAAAATAAACCAGGTGCCACCAGCCAGCGAAAAGTTGTGTATGGTTACCATGACATGTTGCCTTGGAGGTGTTGGTTCCGACCTGTCTAGAGTTTGTCAAGGAAAAACGATCAAGTGGTAGAGGGCCCAAAAGCCGTCGTCGAGGTAGACATAATGACCTGTCTTGGAACAGCCAGTCGATCGGGAACCTTTAGTAGGTAGACTTGCATTTGCAACTCTCCTAATGTGCCAGTTCCATGTTGATCTGCTGTATCTAGATATATATTAGCAACTGAGTAAGCTGTGCCAAGGACGGAGTACAACCAAGGCATTGAGATCTAGGAGAAGTCTTGTGTACTCCTCAAGAGGAGATAGGTAGCGGTATAGTTAGTCGGCAATGGGGTGGTTCGTTGCTGATGGCCTTCCATGTTGAGTGAAAGTTTGAGTGGTAGGGATGTAAACGGTCGGATACAGATTGGATAGTGGTCTTACTGTATCCGTATCCATTATCATTTTCGGATACGAATACAGAATAAATATTAAACTTTACGGATACGGATCAGATATCAGATGGATACGGATATTTTTCATAATTAGCTTGTTAGTTACAAAATATCTATTATATTATTAAAATATTAGTCACTAATTATGTCATATTGTTATATTGTTCATCAAAATATATAATGCAATTTAATAAATTATTTGTACAATATGCAATTTAATAAATAAATTTAAGAACATATAGCACATTTGTTGTGTTGAAAGTGTAAATGGTCGGATATGGATAGTTAAAAGTCTTACCGTATTCTTATACGTTATAATTTTTCGGATACAGATACAGATAGGATGATTTAGGTAATTTTCCGGATTCGGATCTAGATGAAATCGGATAATATCTGATCCGTTTACACCCCTATTGAGTAGAAAGGTGTGGCTAGGAGTAGATAGTATTCAGTACTCAATGGGTTGTGATTCTAGGCAATACAGATCACACACAAGTGGTTACCACTTGACTGTTGCAATAAATGTGGGTAAGTAACTAAATATTAAGAAAAGAGAAGTGTAGCGTCAAATCAGAGAGGGATATCTGGAAATTAAAGGCTCTGATGAAGGTGAAGATATTTGTCTGGCCGATGTTGGACGACAAAATCCTGACACAAGAAGTCCTAATCTCCACGTACGTGTTCGGCAGACTGGATTTAGCCCCCTTTGTCTTTCTTAAGGCCTTAAGCGAGCCGAATAGGTGAGACTTAGATGGACTTAAGGCTTTCAACTTTAGGTTTCTTAGAACAGAAAATTAAGCTGGCTTTCCTTTCTCCTCAAAGAATTCACTTTTTCAGTGCTTCCTTAGTGCCCAAAAAAGCCCTTTTCTTACTATATTATACCCAGCTTAAAGCCTCTCTTCATTTATTTATATTTTCTGTCACCTCTCTCCCATTCCAACATACACACTTCCCTAGAGGCGCAAAAACGATATATATTTTAATCAATTTAAGGTTCAGTGCTCCAATTTTTTATGTGCCGAACAATTATTCCTTAACACAGCTTAAATTGTTAATTAAGCTGCAGTGCTCTAAGCTGCTTTGCTGAACACACCCCATGGGTTGTATGATCTAGACAGGATGCCACCTTTGTTCGAAAAATATTGTGGAGACTAAAAACCACATCATGTGGAATTACGTGTATGCAAGAATATTTTGGACAAAATATGATGACACAATACAACATCTCAAATCATGGAGGGATGGATATACTAACGATCTTGACTAGGCCAAACTTCACCTATCGTAGAGTCACAGGACTCAGTAGGATATGGTCTGAGCAAATCTGGATATTATGGAGATAGAGGAATAAAAGATTCTTCTATAACAAACAAGAGGCGGTACATCTTCTAATCAGCGATACAGCACTAGAGATTGAGAAATAGAGGATTAGTGCCTAGGGTACATTTATAATATTGTATTTGATATTCTAGTAACTCTGCTTGTGTAGTTTCTACACAATCTGTTTTAAGTCAGGAAAAATGAAGAGGGTTGTGATAGGCGTCGCGAGTCAATGTAAAATACATAATTTAAAAAAAAAAAAAAATGAAATTCTCATGTCTGATTGGATTTCATTTCTAGTTTACCCCAATTTGTTTGAGACTAAAGACTTTGTTGTTGTTGTTGTTGTTATTATTGTATTTGATAGTCTAGTGAGATTTCAACGTAAGGTTGTGAATTAGACAAATGCATGCCTCAATGTATAAGTAGCGGGGGCGGTCGTTTGTATACTTTAAAATTTTGTAAATATATTTTTCTTATCAATATATCTGTTGTCGACAATTGTCGGCAACCATCAAAAAAGGAAAAAAAGAAGAAGAGAGAAGTGAGGCAACCTTGCAGTAGTAAATGAGGTGAGAGAGAAGTAGTTGTCGAAGGTCAACATCTTTGAGTAAGGGAGGTGAGAATACTGTTGTTAGATATCGTGTGTTATAGGTAAAGTTATCTGGTACATGACTCAACACAGTTGAAAATGACGGCTCAGATTTAATTTCATCCGGTTCTCGTTTGGAATAACTGTGGGGGTAATATTATTTGAGCTTTGATATTCGTACTAAGTTAAAAAGAATAATTTTGGACCATCTGATTCAATTGTACTCAGTCTGGTACCCTGAGAGGATGTGAATTTCATGGAATCACCATGCCCTTGCGTCTGTTCACTCGTCATGTACATAATTGAATGCTTAGATACCGGGAATCTGTGAAATTAAACTAACCAAACAATACTTATCGTACAGAGAACGAACGTTCAAAATTGAACTGAAAGATTTTTTTTAAAGATATTTAAATTTAAGATATTGGATGATCGTATTTTTATATAAGAAATCATATCATAATACAAACAACCTCTAATATGTACAAAACCAAACTTGTATATATGCAAAACATATGTCGCCATATATCACATTTACATATGATGATAAGAAAGCAGGTGAATGGTGGCCACATCTCATTAAAATGGAATATTGCGTCTATTTTGTCATTACGGCATTATTTTTTCTTTAATTTGTCATTACGGCATTTTGCGTCCATTTTTTCATTACATGATTTTTTTTTTGGTATTTAAGAAAAAAAAATGTATACTTATTATTAATAAAGAATTCAAAATGTCTTCATTTTTGAAGTGTACGTCCATTATGTCATTGCTTTTTAGTTTTCTAATAGTAAACATAGGAGAGTTCAAATGCTATTATTTTGTGTCTCCATTATGTCTCTGCTTTTCAAACTACAATAACTTCAAATTTAAAACTTAAATGTCAAGATAAAATCGGTAGATATGATCTATAACATTTCCTCTATGCCCACGTAAAAGATTATGACATTTCATTTTGTATTGATTAGTATAAAGAATGCAAAAACACACTGCTGTGGATAAATTCTGGATGTTGATTTATAATTTATTGATTCATATAAAATCAAAATAGAAAAGTAATAATTTCTTATGTGCATGTAGGGAAAATAATATATATCACATCTAATAGTTTGATTTTGATGTATGAATTTTAGAATTCTTGTTATTATAAAATTTAAAAAAAATGGAGGCATTTGATTTGAATCCTCCTCTAGTAAAATTCTAAAATTAATATGTCAAAAATAAAATCATTTGAAGTGATCTATATTATTTTTCTCTATATGCACATAAGAAAATAATAACTTTCCAGTTATGTTTTTATATGAATCAATAAATTTAAAAATCAATATCCAAAAATATTTTACATTGATGTATTTTTGCATCTCTTGATATCAATCAAAATAAAATTAAAATATTGTAATTTTCTTCCATTTGTGTAATATGATATAGAGTTTATCTAACGATTTTATTTTAACATTTAAATTTATAAATTGTAAGTTATAAACAAAATTAAAAATAAAGGCATAAAAATAAAAGCATTTGAACCCTCATCTAATTCATGTATACTCTGTCAATGTAATTGAAAAACATTCTAAAAATTTAGTGATGTAAATAAAAAATCATTATCATTAGACACTTGTGAATCTGGAAAACTATATAAAACCGCTCCCTCCCTTTCTCCCTGGCCTCCAACTAACTACGACTTGAAACTCAAAAAACCAAGTTGATAGGGGAACAAAAAAAAATTAAAGTAGCTATTTTACTTGAATGTAAAAACCCAAACCCACAAAGGAATAAAAAAAACTAAAAAAACTATGGATATGGAGGGGGAGATACAAAGGATTGGTAGTTTAAATCAGAGTCTGAGTCAGAGTCTCAACTGACAACCAAGCATTGTTGCCAAAATAAAATTAACTGCTTTCTCGTCATCAACAAGGTCTCCGGCGGCGTCAAGGAGATTGACCTATGAGGCGGAGAATGATGAGGAGGTTCTCATGTGGGCTGCCATTGAGCGGTTGCCCACTTATGCCAGGGTTAGAACCGGCATCCTTAACATGTCAGAGGGGAAGCAGAGGGAGGTCGACATCAAGCACTTAGGTATCATTGAAAAGAAGGCACTCCTTGATCGACTCCTCAATAATGCCGAGGAGGAGCACGAGCAATTCCTTATGAAACTCAGGCACCGCATCGACAGGTCACTAATTTAATTTCTATTAAATTATTATTTAATTAGTATAGTGTTTGTTCGTTTGTTTCGATTTAGTTTCTCATGATGGAGAACTCTATATTTTGAATTGCAGAGCTGGAATTGATATGCCTACGGTCGAAGTGCGGTGCAATAATCTGAAAATAGATGCTGATATTTATGTGGGAACCAGAGGATTGCCGACCTTGTCGAATACCTTTATCAACTATTTTGTGGTATGAGAGAATCTAGTTTAATTAGAAAACAAAATATCTTTCTCAGTTATATAAGCTGCACTAAAACAATAGCTCTCTATCAATGCTAATGAAACCTTATATATTTTTTATTTATTTTAATAGCAAATCGGCACTGCTCTTAATTTGGTACAAGACAATAAAAAGGAGCTCACAATTACACAAAGCATCAGTGGAATTATCAAGCCTCGCAGGTGATAACACCAAATTTTTTTAGTTTAATTTCAACCAGCTGGGGGCTATTCAAATTATCATACTTTAACATATATTTTAACTTTTCAGAATGACATTGCTTTTGGGTCCTCCTGGAGCAGGAAAGACCACCTTATTAAAGGCCTTAGCTGGAATATTAGATAAAAATCTCAAGGTTCATATAATTAAATTGAATTTCTTCGATAAATAATTACTTCATTGAGTATTTTTTTTTTCTTAAACTAATTAATATGTCATGTTGGGAACAATTTTGAACAGATACAAGGGAACATAACCTATAATGGACACACCATGAATGAGTTTGTTCCACAGAGAACAGCCTGTTACATCAGTCAGCATGATATTCATTTAGGAGAATTGACGGTGCGAGAGACACTAGCTTTCTCAGCCAGGTGCCAAGGATCTGGCACTTGCTATGGTATCTACTATTCACAAAAGAACAAATAAATTTGAACAATTAATCATAAAAATTTAACCTTCTGTTCCAAATGCTAAAACAAACAACTTAAATTTCTTATGTAACAGTAACAAATTAATTATATGCTTGTGCACAATTAATGTAGAGCTTCTTTCTGAGTTATCAAGGAAAGAGAAGGAACAAAACATCCACCCAGACCCTGATATCGATGTTTTTATGAAGGTTCAATTTCAAAAATCAACTTTGAAGTTTCAAATACTGACTTTATTGGAAAAAAAATAATATATTTCCTGATTTCCATCTTACAGGCTATTGGAATGGAAGGAAGAGAAGCAAACATAATTACAGATTACGTACTCAAGGTGAAATATCCTTTTTCCCTCAAATAATTTCAATTAAATATATAATTATTTTTTAAGTATTGTATTATTTATTTTTGGAGAAAAATAAATCATAATTATTAATTTTACCTTATTTACATTGCAGCTCTTGGGGCTGGAGAACTGTGCAGATACAATTGTGGGAAACCAACTTATGAGAGGCGTATCGGGAGGAGAGAAAAAGCGTGTCACCATAGGTATTACGTACAAATCAACAACTTCCGGTTAATTCCTGTCCATATATATATTAACACATGTATTTGTTATATATGGTCTAATGATGAAACAGGAGAAATGGTGGTCGGGTCGGCAAATGTGTTCCTTATGGATGAAATCTCGACAGGATTAGACAGCTCCACTACTTTTAATATCGTGAATTGTATTAGACAACACAATCATATTTTCGGGACGACAACTGTAATTTCTCTACTCCAGCCGTCACCTGAAACATATGAGTTGTTTGATGACATAATCTTCATATCTGAAGGCCAAATAGTGTACCAGGGCCCATGCGAGTACGTTCTTGAATTTTTCGAGTTGACAGGATTCAAGTGCCCTGTCAGGAAAGGCGTTGCTGATTTCCTTCAAGAGGTATATATGAATTTGATAAATTTTGTTTTGATATGAGCTGTTCTACTTCTGTCTTCTGAGACTGATCTAAATATTTTCTTCATTTTTTATTATTAAATTAAATCAAATAAAATAAAGGTGACGTCACTTAAGGATCAACAACAATACTGGATGCGTGATACACCATACAGATATGTCCCTGTGAATGCGTTTGCGGAAGCTTTTCACTCTTTTCATGTAGGCCGAAACCTGGAACAAGAACTTTCTGTAACGTTTGATAAGTCAAAAGGCCACCGTGCTGCACTGAGAACACAAAAATATGGTGTTAATAACAAAGAACTCTTCAGAGCTTGTTTTGACAGACAGATTTTACTGATGAAAAGGAACATGCCAATTTACATCTTCAAGATTGTTGAGGTATATATCCCATTATTTTTAATATCTTAATTTTATATCAAATTGACACATAAAGGGAGTGGTTGATTAATTAATTAACTTTGCATCTACATATGAATTTCAGCTGGCTTTCCTGACTCTGGTCACAATGACGGTGTTCTTTCACACAAAGTTACACATCAGAGATCTTACAGATGGTTCAATATTCATGGGAGCACTCTTCCTTACAATCACCACAATTATGTTTAACGGACTTGCCGAGCTGGGTATGACGATTTTTAATCTCCCTGTTTTCTACAAGCAAAGAGAGAGTAGATTCTATCCTCCATGGGCTTATTGTCTACCGACATGGTTTCTGCAAATACCCATTTCGATTTTGGATGCTGCTGTTTGGGTGTTCTTATCATATTATGTGATCGGCTTTGATCCTACTTTCTCCAGGTCAGACAAAAAAAATTCCTTTTGTTCTTATCATCATATGTTGCATTACATATTCAGTTTGGTATGCATATTAATATTACAATTCCTTATACTGTGTAGAATGCTGAAGCAGTTTCTTCTTCTAATTGGGGTCAATCAAATGGCTTCCGGACTATTTCGGTTAGTTGCGGGTATTGGAAGAGATCTTACAATCGCAATGACTTATGGTGCAGGTGGCATCATATTTTTTGTGGTGCTAGGAGGCTTCATTATATCTAGAAGTATGTCGTCCATTTTGTCACACCTCCTTTCAGGACTTAATTTCTCAACAGAAATTTATTGTTTTGCAGAGTACGTAGCAATATTGGCTTAACTAATCACGCAACTTGTCTAATTCTTTTTTTTATGTAATTGTTTCTGTAGATGATATTAAGCGTTTGTGGATATTAGGCTACTGGATGTCACCGCTTTCTTATGCGCAGAATGCCCTCTCAGTCAATGAATTTTTTGGCCACAAATGGGACAAGGTTAGATGTTGCTCAATTTGTGCACTTTTTTAAATATTTCAGTACCAAGTTTTGGGTACCAATATGTAGGTTGAAAGCAGAGGATACCGGGACAGATTGGATCCTTGATTCATTTTCTTTTTTGTTTCTTCATCATTAATTTATTGTTCGTGGGACTGCGGCAGAAAGTTACTTTTTTCTTTTATAGAAATAAGTTAGTAGATCAAGGTACTTGTGTCTTTTATAGAAATACCCATATAAAGTGAATGCAAAAAAAAAAAAAAACCATATAAAGTTAATTTTGTGCAGTATATTATTCTGATATTCATAATTCAAGAAAAAAGTGGTAAATTTTTTTTTTTTTTTTTTCATACAGCATGTTGCGGGGACAAATGAATCTCTAGGTCATATTGTGCTCAAGGCTCGTGGGGTGTTTGTTGAGTCAGGCTGGTTCTGGCTTGGTTTTTTCGCTTTACTTGGGTTCACAGTTTTATACAATTTCCTTTTTACCTTTACTCTCACCTATCTTGATGGTTAGCCTCTTCTTTCCTATTTCTGATATATCAAATATATTGCTTCATAAAATCAGTTCATGATCGAGCTTAATTGCTAACTCAAATAATTCTAAAATCTTGTTTAATAATTGTAGCTTATGGAAGTGAGTATCCCGCAATATCTGACGAAATATTGCGTGCTAAGCACATGTATTTGACTGGTGAAGACTCGGAAGCACTACATAGAGGTAAGATTAATTGACATACATGAATGTGCCTATCAATTAACAAAAAACCGAAATATATAAAAATTTCATGAATGCAGAGAACAATGTGAAGAGGAGTGGCAGTGCAAGAAACAATGTGGCGAGAAACGAAATCCAAAGAGAAAGAGGAATGGTGCTTCCATTCACACCTCTTTGTGTGACCTTTGAGGATGTCAAGTACTCTGTTGATATGCCACAGGTAATTGTTAAAAATTCACCTTCAAGCCTTATAATTTCAACAATTCTATTTGTGTCTACTATTAGATTATTACATGTTTGTATTCACAAAATTGAAAATTGTAGGCCATGAAAGAACTAGGTGAAACTGCTGATAGACTGATGCTCCTTAAAGGGGTAAGTGGGTCCTTCAGGCCTGGTGTGTTAACAGCCTTAATGGGTGTTACTGGAGCGGGTAAGACAACACTAATGGATGTGTTAGCGGGTCGTAAAACAGGAGGATATGTTGAAGGAAGCATCAAGATTTCAGGATACCCGAAAAACCAAGAAACATTTGCACGTGTGTCGGCATATTGTGAACAAGTTGACATACACTCCCCATTTGTGACAGTCCATGAGTCTCTAATCTTTTCTTCTTGGCTTCGACTGCCAGCTGAAGTTGAAGAAGACACAAAAAAGGTTGGTATTGAATTAAAATTAGTTTTAACATCTATCTTATTCAGTATGACATAAATAAATAAATTGTTATAACTAATATATATGCTTGCAGATGTTCATAGAAGAGGTGATGGAGCTTGTGGAACTTACATCATTACGAGGTTCAATTGTCGGAACGGTCGGTGTAAATGGGTTGTCAACGGAGCAGAGGAAAAGACTGACAATAGCTGTTGAATTGGTAGCCAACCCGTCAATTATTTTCATGGATGAACCGACTTCTGGTCTTGATGCAAGGGCAGCTGCTATTGTTATGAGAACTGTCAGAAATACTGTCAACACAGGACGAACAGTTGTTTGTACTATCCATCAACCTAGTATTGACATTTTTGAATCTTTTGACGAGGTGAGTTAAAATTTCCTCGATTTATTTAATTTGTGAATAATTATACTTGAAATAACTCTAAAAAAATTATTTCATCGTAGCTCTTCCTACTAAGTAAAGGAGGACAGGAGATTTTCTTCGGTCCTTTGGAGCACAATTCGTGACACCTTGTTGAGTACCTGGAGGTAAGAAGCTTTAATTTAATTGCTAAACATATGCATATGTTCTTTTCTTTTCTACTTTTTTTACTATAACACATTCTCGGCATTTTTTTTTTTGATAAAAACTGAAGGCAATTCAAGGAATAAAGAAAATAAGGGATGGTTATAATCCGGCAACATGGATGATGGAAGTGACATCAAAATCACAGGAGGAGTTACTTCATCTGGATTTCAACGACATATACAAAAAATCAGAACTATACCAGTGAAAATTCAACCAAGCTATTATTAGTTATTTATATGTTATTATACATATGAAGGAAACCTCATATGTTATAACAAAATATAACATAAATAATATATATATGGTAATCTTACAGGAATAACTTGGCTACTATAAAGGAATTGAGTGCACCTCCACCAGGCTCAATGGACCTCCATTTCCCGACCCAATATTCACAACCATTCCTACAACAGTGCCTGGCATGTGTATGGAAACAGAACTTCTCATACTGGAGAAATCCATCATATAACATTATCAGATTTGTTTTCACTTTCATCATGGCCTTGTTCTTTGGGACTGTGTTCTGGAGGAAGGGTAAAAAATGGTATGTAATGTGTCGACATATTCGATTTGTGTTATAATATCAAAATTTTGCAATTGTATAACAAAATGCAAATGTATGCTATGTTTTTACAGGGGAAGGGTCCAGGATCTATTTAATGTCATGGGTTCAATGTATGCTTCTTGTGTTTTCCTTGGAGTAAAGAATTCCTCATCAGTTCAACCAGTTGTGGATTTTGAACGTGCCGTCTTTTACAGAGAGAGAGCAGCTGGGATGTACTCTCCTCTACCCTATGCACTTGGATTTGTAATTTTCTTGCTTGGATAAATCCTTTACAGATGCATAATTTACCAATCTACCTTAGAGCAAATATATACTTATGAATAATAAGATCTAACTAATTTACATTGCTTCATTAATGTTCCAGGTTGGAATTGAAATCCCATACAATTTCATTCAGTCAGTGATGTACGGCATTATAGTGTACGTGTTGTGCGATTACAAAAGGACAGCATATAAATTTTTTTGGTTTTGGTTCGTCATGTTCTTCACATTTTTATACCACACCCTTTTTGGTATGATGTCGGTTGCCATGTCGCCAAACTTCCACATTGCTGCAGTTGTTGCAGCCGGATTTTACAGTTTGTGGAATATTTTCTCTGGATTTATCATCCCACGACCGGTAAGCAACCTATAATGAAGTTGTAATTTAATTTCTTGCTTGCTCGTAGTTTATTTTTCTTTTCTAACATATTAGCGTTTATATTATGTAAAAATAGAGAATCCCTATATGTTGGAGATGGTTCTACTGGACATGCCCCATCGCATGGACCCTGTATGGTTTACTTGCATCACAATACGGAGACATAGAGGATGTGCTTGACAACGGCCAAACCGTGAAGCAATTTCTCATGAGCTATTATGGGTTCAAGCGTAGTTTCATGCCTGTTGTGGGAGTTGTCATCATCGGTTTCACCGTCTCCTTTGCACTGCTCTTTGGGTACGCTCTCAAGAAGCTCAACTGGCAGAAGAGATAAATTTAAAATTATGCTTAAGCATTTTTTTTGTTATTCTGAAATTAATGTATTAATTTGATATTAAATCCTGATAAAAGGATGTGACTGAATTCGTAGTTGGAAAATGACGGTGAATAAGTATTTTGTGAGTTAAGACATGCTTTATTATTATTATTTTTTTACATCTATTTTTCGTACCGATGACCTCCATTTTTTTTTTTTTGCCTAATGCCCCTGGATCCACATACTTTTGAATTAAGAGGACTAAGTGAGAACAAAAGAATCGGGCACACACCTTCACATCCAAGGTTAAATTGTAACTTGCAAACAAATAAAAACCAAAGAAAACCCTAGAAAGTTTGTAAAACAAAAGAAGGGGGCACATGTTGAATATTGATACAAAAAATCAGAGTCCGAAATTCCAGATTTAGAGATCTGGATGCAACATGTTGTGTTCTATTTTTAGGCGTGTAGTGGAGTTAGTTGTTGCTTTATTTACTCTGGACAGAATTAGTGCAGGTAGTGGGGTTAGTTTTTCTATTTTTAGTTGAGTCCTGAGATGTAGTAGGTGTCTAAGTTTAGCATATTAGTTGTGCTATAAATTCAGAAGTTGTAATCAGTTTTAATTGTAGAAATAGAGTTTTTATTTTCAGCAGAAACTCTGTCTCTGTTCTTTGCTTATCTTGCGAAAAAAACCAACAAATTGGTATCAGAGTCAAGTTCCGACCAATTTGTTGGTTTTTTTCGCAAGATAAGCAAAGAACAGAGACAGAGTTTCTGCTGAAAATAAAAACTCTATTTCTACAATTAAAACTGATTACAACTTCTGAATTTATAGCACAACTAATATGCTAAACTTAGACACCTACTACATCTCAGGACTCAACTAAAAATAGAAAAACTAACCCCACTACCTGCACTAATTCTGTCCAGAGTAAATAAAGCAACAACTAACTCCACTACACGCCTAAAAATAGAACACAACATGTTGCATCCAGATCTCTAAATTTGGAATTTCGGACTCTGATTTTTTGTATCAATATTCAATACTCCCCCTTGATACAAAATCACCAACTCCAAGAGCTGATCGAAATTGTTCAAATTTGCTTCGTGCCAATGCCTTCGTAAGCACGTCTGCTATTTGCTTGTCTGTATTGACATATCTGATTTCAACATCACCATTTGTTACAAGGTCACGAATGAAATGAACACGTATGTCAATATGCTTGGTCCTCCCATGAAATGCTGGATTTTGCGTCATTGCTATTGCTGATTGGTTGTCACAGAATATCACTGTAGGCTGCTGCTGTTCCTGCTCAACATCAGCAAGTATACGTCTCATCCAAACTGCTTGACATGCCGCTGAACTGACTGCTGAATATTCTGCCTCAGAGGTTGATAATGCCACAGTTGCTTGCTTCTTTGAACTCCATGAAACTGCACTAGTGCCGAGAGTAAATAGGTGCCCTGATGTGCTCTTTAGATCTTCTGCACATCCTGCCCAATCACTGTCACTATAGCCGATCAGATTGAAGTTTTTCGAGCTCCCATACCATAGACCATAGTCTGCTGTACCTGCAATATAATTCAAAATTCTTTTGGCTGTGCCAAAGTGATGCTTTGTTGGGTTTTGCATGTGCCTTGAGACAACTCCAACTGCATAGGAAATCTCAGGCCTTGTGTGAGTCAAATACATCAATCCTCCAATTAGGCTTCTGTATCTAGTTGCATCGGCTGAACCTGAGCCATCTTCCTTTGTTAATTTTTCATTCACATTCATAGGTGTTGATGCTATTTTACTTTCTTTAATCCCAAACTTCTTTAGCAAATCACATGCATACTTCCTTTGTGACACAGAGATGCTCCCTTTCTCTTGTTCTACTTCTAAACCAAGAAAGTAATGCAACAATCCCAAATCTGTCATTTCAAACTCCCTTTTCATGCTAGCTCGAAATTCATTCAACAATCTTTCATTTGTGCCCATATAGATCATATCATCTACATACAAACACACAATCAACAAATCTTCCTTTCCACCCTTTTTAACATACAAATTGGGTTCGCTCTTGCTTCTTTCAAAACCCAAATTGATAAAGTATGAGTCAATCTTGCTATACCAAGCCCTTGGTGCTTGTTTCAAACCATACAAAGCCTTTGTTAGTTTATACACAAAACTCTCCTTGCCTTTCAGTTCAAATCCTCTTGGCTGCTCTACATAAACTTCCTCCATTTTGTTGGGATAAACTAAGCAATACTACATTGCTTTGTGCCAGTATGCAAAGGATTGAAGAGAGAATAATATTTTTCTGAATAGAAACAACGCTTTATTTCCTTTCTCTCTTACTCAATTACATAGAGTTCTGCAGTATTTAAAGCAATACAATGTTCCTAAAATAACCAATGCAGTTTTTATGTTGTTAAAAACTGATTTGTACATGCTTTAATCAATTTGAATTAGTTTTCAACACTCCCCCTTAATTCAAAATTGATTATGCCAAAAACTGCTTTGAATTCTTCAAACATTCCTCTTGCCAATGCCTTAATCAGAATTTCAGCCTTATGTTCTTCTGAACTTGCACTCTTGATCTCCATTGTTCTCGCTTCTAATATTTCTTCTTGCAATGCTTGATGCTAGTTTTTCATTTTCTGCCATTTCTTCAAAGATTGTGGATCTTTGCCTTCCACCTGCTGTATACACCATTAAAAGCATGGGTTGCTCTTTTTTTTTCTTCTTCACAGCATGCTTGCTGTTCTTCCCTCTGTTTTCTGAAACAATCGGCTTGCACACAGCCATATCTGTTCTGCTGGAAGCACTAGACATCTTTTTGTCGTGCTGAAACTCAAACCCGCCAAATCTACAATGGTCACGTCCACCTCTGCCTTGAGAGGACTCCCCCTTTCTGTAGAACGCCTTTTCATTGCCTTTCTCATTTGATCTGAACTTTGCTTCATGGGTCTGCAGTGATCCCATCAGTTCATCAAAGGAATAGGTTGAAAGATCATTTGATTCTTCAATTGCTACAACTACATGATCAAACTTGGGTGTTATGCTCCTTAACACTTTCGCCACCACCGTCTTCTCTTCCATGGTGTCTCCAAATGCTCAAATTTGGTTGACCACCTCTTGTACTCTTGAGAGGAAAATCTGCACGGATTCCTCCTTGTTCATCTGCAATGTTTCAAAGTCCCTGCATAGGCCTTAAAGCTTTATTGCCATGACTTGAGTACTTCCTTGAAATGTTGTTTTCAAGGTTGTCCATGCCTCCATTGCGTTGGTGGCTGCTGCAATTTTCGAGAAGATTGTGTCGTGCTCTACTTGTTGGATGAAGAACAACGCTCTTACATCTTTCTTCATGGTTTCTTGTGGATTTGGATCAGGATTGGGAACTCCTTTCTCAATCAAGTCCCATAGGCCATGTGATTTGAACAAGGTTGACATCTTGATACTCCAAAACTCATAATTCTCGCCTTTGAAGAGAGGAATTGTTGGTTGCGTCACATTCACCAAGCTGCTGCTATTTTCTGCCATTGAAAACGCCCCAATTCTTCAAGGTTGCACAACAATCAACTCTGCCATCAATTGCAACTTGACTCTGCCTTCAATTGCTTGCCCACTGAACCATCGGCTCTGATACCATTCTTGTTGGGATAAACTAAGCAATACTGCACTGCTTTGTGCCAGTATGCAAATGATTGAAGAGAGAATAATATTTTTCTGAATAGAAACAACGCTTTATTTCCTTTCTCTCTTACTCAATTACATAAAGTTCTGCAGTATTTAAAGCAATACAATGTTCCTAAAATAACCAATGCAGTTTTTATGTTGTTAAAAACTGATTTGTACATGCTTTAATCAATTTGAATTAATTTTCAACAGCACACACCTTCACATCCAGACCTAAGTACCGATATGCAAATCTTCTTCTTTCAGTTTGCAATCAGTAAACACAGAGATGTTTGCAGGTGCTGTCTTGACTGAACAAGCAAATTACAGTATAAGTTTGTAGCTGCTGTCTTCACTAAATGGAATAAGAATTGATTGTTTGCATGCAAATATTCTTCTTTTTTGCCTTTTCAATTGACTTTAAATTCGACTTAAACAATTTCTTAATTCGGAACTGCACCTCCCTTGCACAGCTGAATTAATTTCCAAGGAATGAGTGTTTCAATTGGCATTTATAAAGTACTGGGGTTTGTAAGTTTACTTTAAAGCTCATATATAGAAAACATTGTCTTAATATACTGATTTTTTTCTCCCTTTCTAGTATTAATTAAAGCTCATATATAGAAAACATTCTTTCTTAATTTTATCAAAATTAAACTCAGTTTGTTTAAATTCTGTGATGTTGAGAAATTGATGAGGTTCTAATCCATGGGTATGTTTAATTTTGAATAATTATCAAGAATTTGACTAAGAAATTTTGAGTTTCTGATTTAACCTGATAAGATTGATTTAATATTTGAGGCAAACTTAATATATTTTAGTAATGAACAAGAGAACACTCTCTTACATTCAAAACACTCCTTGCACATTTTATAAACTCAGGAGCTTTTAACACACTGTACTATCTTATTTTTCTAAAACCTCAGTAGAGGCTACTGAGATTGTACAAGAATAAATTACATCCATCTTATCAGCCAACCACTTACATCTGTTAAAAATAGTAAACCTCGGATAAATTAAAATCTTTCAAGACTCCCAGCCGAGTCTTCTTAGCAGAACCTTCTCCATAATATTGCTTCCTGTATGATCCAGTCCGTCAAGTGCTCCGGTGGCCAAGTTTTGTTTCTGAAAATTGTTTTTTTTTTTTTTTTTTTGTTTACCTGTTTCTGAAAATTGTTGCATTGCGCTCCTTCCAACAATAACCTTCTCTATTTCCTAAGTACATATTTTCCAACTTATCAAGAAGACTATGACTTCCAGATAATTCCAACAATAACTATTACATTCATGAAATTTTTCGAGAGTTCCAACAATTAACTATTACATTTGACCATTAATTAAGTTTATTATTTAATTCTAACATAATCAACTGGCACCATTTGGTAGAGTCCCAAGATGAATCATGCATTGTAAAACAGGCACTTGAGAATAAAATTGACATAATTGCAAAATTAGCAAATTTAATTAATCCTTCATCTTTGTAACGTATGTTGGACTCTCTGGCTAAAGTTTCATGAAATAAATCCATTTGCATGTTTGACATCTTCTTCTAAATAGTTCATTAAATTTAAATTTCCACACCCACTGTACTTGGATCTCCTAAAATATCAGAAAAAATAAACAATTCCATCCAATCATACAGGTTCTTTTAATGTCAATTACTAGGGCCGTACAAAATTGCTCGAACTCGCAACTCGCTCATAACTCGCTCGTTAATGGCTCACTTTAACTCGTTCATTTACAACTCGAGTTGGTTGACTCGTTTAATAAATGAGTTGATTTTGAGCATAGCCCAACTTGCTCATTTATAACTCGAGTTACATAACATAAGTTTGCTAATACTTATGTACCAAGTTATTGTATGAAAAATTGTTGGATTCTAAGTTGTTGTTTGCTTTGAGTTGACCTATTATCTATGTGTTAGATTATTTGTATTTAGATAAACTATTAATTACTAGGCCATTTTAATTATTTGTATATAGATAAACACATACTGGTGTATAACAATACCTAAGAACTTGACTGATTAAACGAGTTATAAATGAGTTGTGAGTCAACTCGAGTTGATAACGAGCTGAATTCGAGTTGGCTCTACAGCTCGTAATTACCATCCCAACTCGAGTTGACTCGCTCGTTTATTAAATTAGCTGAGTACGAGTTAGAGGTAACTCGCTCAAACTCGGCTCATTTACAGCCCTACCAATTACGCATTTGTTCGTTCATTAAGCAAAAATCCTGACAATTCCAGCAAGAATGGTGCAGTTGAAGGAATGGATTTTGATCATTTTTACAAACCGCAAGAAAAGTCTTATTAACAGCAAAGAACCGATAAATCCTGTAAATAATAGCATATATAAAAATGCATATTTAAAAATAAAAAAAAGTACATTCATTCCTTTTTGAGGGTAAGGTGGTAAGTTGCCATCTTATGATTTTCATTGATAAGAAAAATTATACAACTCAAATGGGCTTAAAATTTGAAACTTAATTACAATTAATTACATTATCCCAAACAAACCTCAAATTCCATCTACCAACTAGTCTATCATTGTACCAATTATTCTCGTCATCTAGCTGTGGTTAATCCATTGCCTAATATCGCCTCTCGTTTCTCTCATGAGTATTTCCTGAGATTTTGATCTCAGGCTAAAGATTATATTATTCCTCTCGCACCATAGAGCCTATAGCCCTGCCGACCAAATTGTATCCCAGGTTCTCCTCCTGACCTCATCTAATTGCCAAGCTATGGCTATCCATAGTTGCACATGTGACCTGGCAATTAACGGTCTCCAATCATTGTAGGATGTCAGAAGCGTACGCTAGTATATATCCGTATAGGCACATTCCCAGAAAAGGTGCACATCCGTTTCCGTTACCGTGTCTCCACACAATGCATAATTTCCAGGCACTTGACATCCTCTACGTAAGAGTACCCCCCCTAGTCAATAGTCTGTTATGTAATAGAACTCATAGAAAAACCTTCACTTTAGGCGGCGCCCTGATCTTCCATAATTTCTTTTGGTAGCCGCAAATCATCCCCGTGTTGTGCAGCATCCTATAGGTGGAAGCTATTGTGAACCTACCACTTGCTTCCCATCTCCACATGAGTTGTAGGGAATTTGGATCCTGCTTGGTTGAGACCCTATAGAATGGTGCTAGTTGCTGAAGATCTTTGAGGAAGAAAGAAAACCGCTGTTGCAACGGTTCCTCAGATAAATCTTGAATACCATATAGGTCTATCAAAGTGGCAGCCCAATTACCCTGTCTATCTGAGTGCCATATCCAGATCCATTTCGTCAGAAGAGCATCATTTTGAGTTTTTAAATCCATAATTCCCAAACCTCCATTCTCCTTGAGAGCACAAGTTTTTTTCCAATTAACTAAACAATTGATCGGTTTGCACATCTGGTGACCCTTCCATAGAAAGTTTCATCTCACCCTATCAATAGCCTAAAATACCCATTTTGGTATTTTCATAGCCTGAAATACCCATGTAGTGAAGCGGAACCACTGATAAGACCGATTTAATGAGTATCAGCCTCCCTCCATAGGACAGTTCTCTTGGGTTTTCTATCCGAAAGCGGAACCGTTGAAATACCCATGTAGTGAAGCGGAACCGCCGCAATTAGTGGAAGGACTTCTCTTGGGTTTTCTATTTGAAAGTGAAAGTCCCAGATATTTAATCGGCAGTTCAGTTGCGGGGCATCCCAGAATTCTCTCAATTACCTCCTTGAGATCGCCTGGGATAGCTATCGGAACAAAGACGCTTTTCATTCTATTGATCTTCAATTCCGTAATCTTCTCGTAAATTGCCAGTATGAGAGCAATTATTTTAAGAGTTTTCCGGTGTGCCTCAGTTATGATAATTGTATCATCTGCATACTGCATGAGTTTCGGTGGGATATGAATGGGTTGATGTATCAAACTTAGTGAGTTTTTTATCAGCCAGTTACAGGAATCCGCGACAGTTATGAACAAAATCGGTGAGAGAGGATCCCCTGAAAATTTAAAGTTTTGCGCAAGAACTTTCAAAATTATGAATAGATTAGCACCTGGTATGTTAGCACAAGAACAAAAGGGATAAATTTTAATTGGATATGCTGTTGGTTGTCGCATTTCTTCTAACTAACGGAGTGAAGAAAATTTAATTAATGTGTGAATATACTAATTTCCGGTCAATATGAATAGATCTTGGGTTAGTTGGTGCAGTACATGTAATATCTTTTCAATCAATTTAAAATACTGCCGACATCCATCCAAATGTTCTTTCTATATATCTGTGTTTATTTACGTAGTATGGCACTGTTTGCCTCAATCCAAGCTGCCAACATCCATTCTGATTGGTGTCAAATGTTTCCTATAATTGGTGTCAATGCTACGAGTAATTAATGCAAATCTTAACTAAAAGTGAAGAAATATATTTGGTGAGAGCTCAGTCCATTATCCTGTCTTAATTAATCACCTGATCGAGAACTTTTAAATAATAAGTTTGGTTTTGATCTCTAATTTAGGCAAACAACACATGCCACCATATCTGCCGACTCCTCACTGACCTCAACTTTTGCAGTATTGGTAACACACTAAACAATCTAAAATATAATCGGAACATGATAATAGTTCCTTTATCAAAATCACTTGATCATTTTCCGAAGTCTAACTACCTGAAATTACACTCTAACTATCTTATTGAGAGCACCTTTAGTAAGGTCACCAACGAATTTTCAATTGACAAAATGCAAGTGTTGATATTTATGCACGTAAGTATTGATATTTAACATATCAAGTCTTTTTAAAAAATGGACATAGCAACTCTTTTTATTTCTCTCTCATTACACATTCATATTTTACACAGAGGGGTTTTTGTTCAAACGGCTTTGGACAAAGTCTCATCCAAAACCGGATCTAAACTGTCCGATTTACATCAAAATTTGTACAGACATTTAGATTTAAGGACAAAACCCAATCATTTTTTTTCTATTCAATTTCGCACATATTTTTGACGATCTGCTAGATTTTGTAAATCTAAAACTACAAACGTGTTCTATGAAATTTTTTCATTCAAATAAGATTCATGATAAAGTACTTTTGGTTTCTTCGCCAAACAAGTATATATAACTCATCATGCAAGTATTTATATCTCATCAGGAAAGCATAAATAGTTCATGTATCAAGTGATTTTACCGAACATATTATATCATATTTTAATTTTTTTTTACACATGAACTATTTAATCTTGCATAACGAATTATAAATACATATACAACAAGTTATAAATACTTACGATCTGGTGTAAATACTTACATGACAAAAAAGCTCTAAAGTTTTTTATCATGAAACTCATTTGAAAGATAAATTGTGAAGATGTTCATGATTTTAAATTTACAAAAAATCTTCACAGATTATCAGAATATGAGTGAGATTGAATAGAGAAAAAAATCCACAATTTTAAACGTGTAAAAAATGAGTATGCCATAAGAGAGAATTAAAAAAAAGTTGATATGTCCAATTTTTTTAAACAAACATCTTACAAAATTGTACATATAAGGAGCACCCTGCTCAACAAACCACCGCCACCACAACCCCACTCATGAAAAGCATCGTTGATCAGCACTATAAGTGCACTTTCCCAAGAGAAAATATGGATTTCTATTTACAACCCTTGGTATATGCAACTCCTCACTAATTATTTCAAAAAAATATTATCAAAGAAATATTTCATTTCCTCATATTTATTAATGAAATATATTTAGATAATTTATCATTTACATTTATTTTAGATTGGAAATAGAGTTTTTATAAATTTGTATTGTACACATCAAAAATATATAAATAAGAAATAATCATTATGTATATATATTATTCACTATCTTATTTACTTAATTTTTTTTTAATAATATAGGCCAGCCTGAAGCGGTTAATTTTGGATCAGGATGGGTATAGTGAGAACACGATGTATTGTACTCTTATTTTTATTTTTGTCTATAATAATTCTTAGATACATTACTATACAAAGAAAATAGAGAGGAAAAAACACTCCAGGCCGGTGGCCTTCAAGCCTTTCTTGCACGAACATATATATTATATATGTTTCTTTTTTCTTTCATTTTTTCTATATAACTATATTTAACATAAATCTCTATCTAAACAAAACAACAAATAAACTCAAACAACAAAGTAAAGATATCAAAGGGGCACCACCTCCTATATATAATATGCCAGATGTGTTGGCACACACAGGTCATGTCTCAACAATCCAAATGTTTCTTTCTATATATCTGTATTTATTTACGTAGTAGGGCACTGTGAATTGCCTCAATCCAAGATGCCAACATCCATTCTGATTGATGTCAAATGTTTCCTATAATTGGTGTCAATGCTACGAGTAATTAATTAATGCAAATCTTAACTAAAAATGAAGAGATGCATTTGGTGAGATCAGCTCAGCCCTTTATCCTGTCTTAATCACCAGATGGAGAACTTTTAAGTTTGGTTAATTTTGATCTCCAATTTAATTAGGTAAAGAACACATATATATTACCTTATCTGCCGACTCCTCACTGCCCTCAACTTTTGCACTATTGGTAACACTCTAAACAATCTAAAATATTATCGGAAAGTGAAAATAGTACTACCTGTAGCAAATTACTTAATTAAACGTTCTTTAATTTGAAGTCTAACTATCTGAAAACGCATGCACTCTAATTATCTTCTTGGGATCACCTACAAAATCATCAACAAATTTATAATTCGCAAAATACAAGTGTTGATATTTATGCGGACTAGCTAGTATTGATATATAATATATCAAATATTTATAGCTAACATATTAAGAATTTCTTAAAAAACTGAGCATGACAACTTTTTTTTTCTCTCTCATCAGCCATTAATCTTTTACACATATTGTGGTGATTTTTTTTTCCTCTGTTCAATCTCACTCGATGTCATAATTTGCAATAATTTTTACAAATCTATAACTACAAATGTTTTCTATACGATTTTTTCTTTCAAATGAGAGTAATGATAAAGTACGTACTTTTAGATTTTTTGTTGCAGAAGTTTATTTAACTTATCGTACAAGTATTTATAAATCATTGTGCAATTGTACACTAGTGGAAAATATGGAATCAGGATCGGTTATATACACATATCAGTATCGGAATCCAACCGATCCTGTTGAAGGCGATACTGATACTATCAGGATTGGTTTTATATTTTTTAAAGAACCAATCCAAATAGAAACTATTAGGATCGGTTTTCTAACAAAACCGATCTTAATAGTTGTTATCCAGATCGGTTTTTGACTAAGAACCGATCCAGATACGCACTATCAAGATCGGTTTTTATATAAAAACCGATCTTGATGTTTTTTTTCGAATTTTTTTTAATTAAAAATTACATATCAAGATCGGTTTTTATATAAAAACCGATCTTGATAGTATTTTCGATTTTTTTTAAATTACATATCTAGATCGGTTTTTGAATAAAAACCGATCCTGATGTTTTATTGAAGCTAAAAAAAATATTTTTATTTATTTGACCAGCTTCCATATATATTTTGCTGGCTAGCATCTTAAATTTTTTTTTTTGCACAGTAAGAAGCAATAATCAATTAAATATCATATACACATTCTAAATTAATTGTCATAGACATCTTAAACTATTACAAAAAATTCATGTACTTCATACAAAGTTTTGTGAAGCATTACATATTATAACAAGAAATTTAAATTCAAAAAAAAATTAATTAACAAACATACAAGTGACTAATTGGGCTATTTCTTCAATTAACATACATTTATGCAATTAATGTAAAGCACAACAATAAAAAAAATCAATAATTACCTCTTTTGCAATCACATCACTTGAGATTAAAAAAGACCATCAAAACAAAAAAAAAGGTAACAATTAGATGGAAAAACATTTTTCAATAAAAAATACAAAAAAATGTGTTTTAAAAGTATAATAATGAGAAAATTAGATAAAGCTAATACTATGATAGTTGATCGGCCGGATGAATAAGTAACTTGAGAGAGATGTCCTCAAAACTGTAAAACAATATACAAACACCATTAATTAATTTTTGAAACAATAAAAAAAATAAAAACTGGCACAATTGAGCCGGAGGTGCGAGAGGCTCGGATTTGAGAGGAAGAAACGGAGAGAAAGAGAGAGAGAGACACGGAGGAGAGGGAGAGACGGAGACAGAGAGAGAGAGATAGAGTACTGAGGATTTGAGAGGGAGATACGGAGACAGAGACAGAGACGCTAAATTGAAAATGAGAGGCGCGAAATGAAAATAAGAAGAACCCTAGCTAAGCTGGTTATATAGGAAGTTATCATTAGTATCGGTTGTTTATAAAGAACCGATCCTAATAGTACCAGGATCAGTTTTTATAAAAAAAAACTGATCCTAAAACTAATTTTTTTGAAAAAAAAAAGTATCAGGATCGGTTTTTTATTATAAAAAACCGATCCTAATACAATTTTTTTCTTTCAAAATTGGTTCTGCACAAAAAAAAAATCAAGGTCCGTTTTTAATAAAAAAACCGATCCTAATACTATTAGGATCGGTTTTTTATTAAAAACCAACCCTGATTTTTTTTTTCGCAGAACCAACTTTGAAAAAAAAATTTGTATCAGGATCGGTTTTATTGCTAAAAATCGATCCTGATAGTATCTGGATCGGTTTTTAGCAATAAAACCAATCCAGATAGTTTTTTCTTTTATTTGGAAAATCTTTTCACATGGTTATGTTTAAATAAATATAAAAAATTACATATTAGAAATATAAGTTAATTATTTAATAAAAAATTTATTTAATTTTCAAATTCTACTTAAATAATATTAAACAGCAGATAGGTACTATTTGACATTGATATTTCATTAATGTAATTTTGATGAAAATTAATGTAATTTATATTATTAAAATTTATGTGATAATATAATTAATTATTTGACATTGATATTTCATTTTGAAGTCATTTTGACTATTGAATTTTTTTATACAATCATGCATGATGCATCAATGACTTGTGCCATATAATAATATACATAGGACTTGAACCCTTGTTGTGTGGGGTTGTGAAGGAACGAATACGAACATTAGCATTTGGTCGATCGGAACCGTTAAAATGAAAGAATGTCATATTAATTTCACCATTATAAAATTTGATACAATTCGGGATTCATTTACTAGTTCATCAAAGCAAAACAATATAGCAACATCGCACGGCCGTAAATAGTTTACGTTGGATCAAGACTTACAGTTGTCGGGCCTTCGGCACTTTTACGTTATTAATGTTCCATGTTATATCTTGATCATTTTAAAAATTATTACATGTCATTTAATTACAGACCCACCGTTGGATGATCATGCAGAAATGAACGGTTTGCATTCTATTTAACAATTTGATGCCATTAATAATAATAAAATTGTACAAAATTGATCATGGTAGAGTTGATTTGGCCATACAAAAACAAATAAATAATTTTTATATTTTTCACATTTTTCTTAATATTTATCCATCTACATGCATTACCAAACAGAAAAGAAAATAAAATGGTAGCCGTTTGATGGTTGATAGACCATCAATATGAGTGGGGTTCAGTGATGTTTCTCATATAAAGTATTAGGATCAGTTTTTTATAAAAAACCGATCTTGATACTATTTTCTTTTTAAAGTTGGTTCGGCAAAAATCAACTCTACCATAATCACATAAATTTTAATTATATAAATTACATTAATTTTCATCAAAATTGCATTAATATTATTTAAGTAGAATTTGAAAATTAAATAAAATTTCTATTAAATAATTAACTTATATTTCTAATATGTAATTTTTTATATTTATTTAAACATAACCATATGAAAAGATTTTCCAAATAAAAGGAAAATACTATCTGGATCGGTTTTATTGCTAAAAACCGATCCAGATACTATCAGGATCGGTTTTTAGCAATAAAACCGATCCTGATACAATTTTTTTTTTCAAAGTTGGTTCTGCAGAAAAAAAAAAATCAGGATCGGTTTTTTATTAA
This sequence comes from Carex pumila, assembly GCA_033356055.1. Taxonomy (NCBI): domain Eukaryota; kingdom Viridiplantae; phylum Streptophyta; class Magnoliopsida; order Poales; family Cyperaceae; genus Carex; species Carex pumila. The sequence goes on from JARJHM010000972.1 coordinate 36,270, forward strand.
AAAACGACCCTGATTTTTTTTTTTTTTTTTTTGCAGAACCAATTTTGAAAAAAAAATTGTATCAGGATCAGTTGTTCTAAAAAACCGATCCTAATAGTTAAACTATTAGGATCGGTTGTTTAGAACAACTGATCCTGATAGTTCACAAATTAGGATCGGTTGACTAAAAAACCCGATCTAACTAGTTTTTAGGATCGGTTTTGTTCAAAAAACTGATCCAGATAGGTATTAGTATCGGTTGTTTCATATAACCGATCCAGATAGGCCGATCCTGATTTATGTTTTTCCACTAGTGTATATTTATGTCTCATTATACAATTATAAATAGTTCATGTGTTAATTAATTTTTTTTACACAAAATGTGACCGACGATTTCCATGATGTGTCGTACGTGTCTTTTTTGCAAAAAACAAGTCACAACACGAGATACATTAATCACGATACGTAACCGACATGCGTAACATACCGTATCATTCTGTATCGAACGTATCATTTTTCTCACAATAATGGAAAGTCAGGTAACAGGTTTAATTCAATTTTGGTAAAGCAATCCGTTTAATCCGTTAATCAAACGAATGCGTGAGATACCACCCTCTCCCACATCACACATGATTTCATTAAAAAAAAAAAATCTGAAATACACAAAAGCATTTATGTCAATATAAAGGCGATACCATAATTGGCAAAAACATTGTGGGTCCCACGATATCTTTTTCATGGCTAGCAATTTGCCTATCATTTCAAATGATATTATTTGAGGTTAATATCTTTTGACCAACTTTTCCTCAGGGGCCACTTGAAAATTACGTTGTAATCCACTTGAGACTCCTACGGGTTTCAATCAAAAAATAAATCCACCTGTGCATGTGGATCCTTACATAATCGCAAATTATTATTGTTTGTTCCTGCAAGTAGGATGTTGAAACCATCGATTTGGTTAAAACCGAATTAAAATAGTTAAACTAAAGTTTTATTCAGTTTTTAAAAATCTAACTAAAACAAGAAAATAAACTTGTCAACGGAATAAAAACCGGACCAAGAAATCGAAATAAGAGAGATTAAATATCCAAAGATCAAAACTTAGTACATATATACATAAATACATTTAATAATTATAGAAATAATTATCAAGATATATATCAGTCGAACTGAAATAAGAGAGTGCAACCCATCTTGTCAAAAGTTGAACTCATTTGTTAGTTTCTCATCAAAGTATTTATTCTTTTTGTATTGAAATGTTTCATCACATTTGCTGCAGACTTATATGGATGAAATTCGGCTCCAATATTTGTCGTCCATTAATTTCAGATCATACATAAATCTAGGAGATATAAAAACGGTCCAGATCTTCTCCACCTTGAATCCTCAGGGTTTTATTTATTTATTTATTTATTTATTTGTAGTAATCCTAATTTTAATTTGTAAATAAAAAAAATCTTATTCAAATTTGTAAATAAAAAAATAGAGAATAGACAAGAAATTAGGGCCTTTAAAGAACAAAGGAATTAGACCCAATTAATGGCCCAGAACACAACTTGACTTTTTCTGAATCCATTAAACAAGAATTGTTAAGAAACTTCCAGAATTAATACCATCTATAAAATAGTGTATTTCACAGAATAAGAAAATACAATAATAAATAAGTACGATTTATGTTCCGAACCTTCGTTAAAAATACTTTGTTATATAATATATTCCTTTATAAAATAAAAGGTTTCAATTGAAGAAAAATGACAATTTAACATACTTACTCACCAGTCCAACCAATGATTTTATAACCCAAATCTCAGCAGAGTCAACATTCGTTCCGATTTTGATGAAATTCCTACGTGGACAGGATCAGAAGCTTTGTAAGATTTTGAACAAAAATAATATATATTTTTTAGAAAGATTGAAGTGCCACTGTGCCAGTGCCCCTTTAAACCGAGTTTTACGGATGAATGGTTCAACGGGTTTTTTTATTATTGGGCCGGCACAGCGGTTTTTTTTAAAGACACGAAATCATAAAAAAGGCCGACAAGGCGAGAAGTCCAATCACCTAAAATAACCTTTAATATCAGGACCGTCCAATTAGAATCCGGTCCGAGGTGATATGCACGGAACCCCTTTAATATTCGGCCGAAACAGATCGGACCGTCCAAATCCATGCTCAATATTTCAGTTTACTGGATCTGATTGGAAGGGGAGAATTATGAGCCCAGAAGAAGGTCGAGCACACAACAGCAAACCCAACCAATAATCTACATACACAGTGCGATTGGAGGTAATCAGAAGCACCACACAGAGAAGGTTACACAGGGAAAAGACAACAGGATCCCTCACCTCCCAGGCAAATCCAATGGAGTATATGAATTCGTACAAGCCAAGCATCCAGATCGGACGCACCTGATTAAACCACTTCTCTCTATTTCAAAATTTGGAAGTAGAACAAGAAGTCGAATAAGAAAAAGGATTTCAGAAGTTCAAGAACTCTCCAAGAGGCGCCTGAAACCCCATTCCGGAGAAGAGAATAAACGATCGGAGTAGAGATGTCATCAGGAGATATCAAGGGATTCTATCGGCAGAAGAAGAAAGGCGGTGTCGCCAAACCCTCCACCACCTCCTCTTCCAAGAAATCAAAGCACTTCACCAGAGGCGCCTCAGTCGGTGCTTCAAATTCTGCTTATACTCCTGCACTCGTCTCTCGTAGCTGTGCTATTGACCTAAAAGGTACACCCTCTTTTTTGAAACCCTAGCTCTCAATGTCTAATTTATTAGCAATAAACAAATTAACAATTAATTTGTGATTGAAGATGAGTATGGGGAAGAAGAGGAAGTGTTGAGGCAATTTGACATGGATATGAAGTATGGGCCTTGCATTGGAGTGGATCGCCTGGATCGCTGGGAGCATGCAGCAGACACGGGACTCCATCCACCTCCCCGTGTGCGTGATCTCCTTATAGATTCCACCAGTATGAAGCTCCGGTGCCTCTGGGAAGGCTGTGTCTAGAGTCAATTATCCTTGCAGTATTTAATTAGTAGTAGTTGTTGGTTGCAAGTGGTAAATTGCATAATCAAGATTAAAATTGTGAACTGAAATAGTCAAGTGGTGTTTTACTTCAAATTATGAACTTATATGGTGTTTGACATACAAGTGTTAAATTGCATTTTCAAGCTTCAAATTATGAACTGATATGGTGTTTGACTTGGTCAAATAGTCAAGTGCAAACTGCGTTCTCGAACGGGAGGATAAAAGGGTAACATTTTCATTCATCATGTTATCAATTACTTGCTGTATATAACATGGAGGATAAAAGGGAAATTTTGTTATCAATTATGTGAAATTTCTGTAGGCAAGATAAGTTGCATGCCTCAGGTTTGAGAAATTGCTTTAGAGATCATTTCACCACCGGATTTTCACCTTATCAGCAATTTTCATTTTTATGGTTGTAGTCCCTAAAGGAGGCAATTTACTCTCTATGTTAATAATCAAGTGCTAGTTAAAATGATGAACAATGATTTTTATTGAATTGTGTTCTGATCTTTACAAGGTTTATACATGTATTTATTGCCTAGAAATTCTACTAGCCGTTGGCCTACTTCCTAATTTATAGAGGCTAATAATTACATTCTAATTTGTTCCTAAATTACAGAGATTTGCTATCCGTTGCTAAGATATAGCTATGTACCAAAAAAGAATGACAGCTGTACAATTGGATGCTAGATTTATTTGTTTCCTAACTATGCCAATGATGATTATTGCTGAGGCTAGTATTTTATTTCTCAATACTCCCCTCAAGTTAGGTTCGAATAAATTGATTGAGCCCGACTTGCTAAGAATGTTTTGATGTCCAGCTTTATCGAGTGCCTTTGTGAATATATATGTCAATTGTTCTTTGCTTCTAACAAATGATGTTTCTATTTCTCCTGACTGCATTTTTTCTCTGACAAAATGTCAGTCGACTTCAATGTGTTTCGTCCTCTCATAAAGACAGGATTAGATGCAATATGTTGCGCAGCTTGATTATCACAATGCATTTTCATGGCTCATGTGTGCTATATCTTCATATCACTTAGCAATTGCTTGATTCAGATGAGTTTGCTTGTTGTGGATGCCATGGCTCGGTATTCTGCTTCTGCACTTGATCTTGCCACAACATTCTGCTTCTTGCTCTTCCAAGTGACCAAATTACCACCTACAAAGGTACAAAAGCCTATGGTTGATTTTCTGTCACAACTCCCGGCCCAATCTGCATAAGAAAAACCAACCACTTTATTAGAATTATTTTTTCTCATCCAAATTCCTTGACCTGGAGTGCTTTTGAGGTACCTCAATATTCTATCTATTGCACTCAAGTGACTGGTGCGTGGAGCATGCATGAATTGACTCATAACACTAACTGCAAAGGCAATGTCAAGTCTGGTAACTGTAAGATAAATCAACTTGCTTACCAACCTTTGATATTGTCATATGTCAGATAGTGACTCACCATCTTCAATTCCAAGTTTAATATTAGTTTCCATTGGAGTATTTGCTGGTTTAGCTCCCAATTTACCAGTTTCTTTTAACAGGTGAAGAACATATTTCCTTTGAGATAGAAATAAGCCTTTACTTGAGTGAGCTATTTCTATTCCAAAAAAATATGAAAGTTTTCTAAGGTCCTTGATGTCAAATTCTTCCTTTAGATATTGTTTAACCCTTTTAATTTCTCCATTATTGTTTCCAGTGATGATAATATCATCTACATAAACAAGAATAATAGTAGTGCAATTTTGTGAATGTTTAACAAACATAGAGGAATCTGATGTACTTTTTTTTAAATTAATTTTTAAAAGAGAAAAGCTTAGCTTGGCATACCATGCTCTTAGAGATTTCTTTAGATCATAAATTGTTTTTTTTAACTTACACACCAGTGTTGAATCCAATGCATTTTTGTGGCCTAAAGGAAGAGTCATGTAGACTTCTTCTTTCAAAGTCCCTTGGAGAAATACATTTTTTACGTTCATTTGGAACAAATCTCATCTGAAGTTTGTGGCCACCGATAGCAAGATTCTTACTATATTCATTTTTGCTACTGGGGCAAAAGTTTCTTGGTAGTCAATACCATAAGTTTGGGTAAACCTCTTGGTTACTAACCTAACTTTGTACCTTTCAATGGTACCATCACTATTGTATTTAATTTTGTATACCCATTTGCAACCCACAGGTTTTTTTGTTTTTTGGTAAATGAATAACATCCCATGTGTCATTTTTTTTCTAAGGCTTGAAGTTCCTCTTTCATAGCCTTACGCCAAATTGGACTTTGATTGGCTTCATTAAAATTGGTTGGTTCGGTTTGATTGTTGATGTTATCCAAATAGGTTTGGTATGCATAGGATACTTTTGTATAAGAAAGAAATTCTTGAATTAGATACATCACCTGATGAGTTACGTACTCCCTTAGTTTAACGGAAGGCCGAGTTTGTCTTGAAGATTTTCTTCTCAAAGCAATTTCTTCTTGAGTTGCTTCTCCTTCTTGAATTGCTTCTCCACTTGAATCATTTTCCTTGTCTCCCCCTGAAGAAATTGTGCTTGTTTCACCAATTTGCTTTTCTTCCACATGCTCAACCTGTTCTTGATTTGCTTCTTCAAGAAACATAAAATTATTTGGAAAAATTGGTTGACCTAGTGTATTTTCTTGTTCATTTGTTTGATAATATGGTTCATTTTTAAAAAATGACACATCTCATGAGATATAAAGTTTATAATTTTTTGGATCATAACACCTATATCCCTTTTTTTTCAGAGGAATATCCCAAAAAAATGGCTTTAACCAAATTTTTATCTAACTTGTCTTGTCTTTTTATGTGCACAAAACATGTACATTTAAATATTCTTATATGATCGAGATCGATTTTTCTACCTTTAAGAACTTTTAATGGACTCATATCCTTAAGCCTAGCACTTGGTAATCTGTTTATAAGGTAAGTTGCTGTTAGTATCGCATCTGACCAATAACTTTTTGGGACGTTAGTTTGAAAAAGAAGTGATTTAGTGACTTCAAGTAAATGCTTATTTTTTCTTTCTGAAACTCCATTTTGCTCAGGTATATTAATACAAGTAGTTTGATGCAAAATTCCCTTTTGTTTACAGAATTCTGAAAAGTTTTTGTTTATATATTCTGTACCATTATCAAATCTAAAAATTTTAATTTTTGCATTATATTGAGTTTCAACATAATTATAGAACTCTTGAAAATATGAAAAAACTTCATTTTTTTTCCTTTCAAAAGATAAATCCAAGTTGTGCGAGAAAAGTCGTCAATAAATGTTACAAAATATTTAAAATGATTATAAGAATTGACAGGGGCTGGACCCCAAACATCAGAATGAATTAAATCAAAACATTTTTCTGACATACTACTAGATAAATGAAATGGTAACCTAGTTTGTTTCGAAAACTTACACACATCACAATTTTTTGAATCTAAATTATAACAAAAAAGTTTATTTAAAACAGAATCAGATGGGTGACCGAATCAAAAATGTAGCAATTTGTCACGCTCTACTTAATTTAATAATAGAAGACATTTATTGTTGTTTTCTTCAAGATAATAAAGACCATTTTTCAACCATCCCTCACCAATCGTCTTCCCTAATTCTCGATCCTAAAAGGTCACTTTATTTGGTGAGAATATTACATTGCAATTTAATTCTTGAATTATTTTACTAACTGATAATAAATTTGAGTTAAAGTCTGATAAGTACAAAATATTATTCACATTTTTTGTAAAGAATCTGGTTGCACCAATACCATCAATTTTGACCTTATCTCCATTTGCAACAATCACGTGTTGTGAATTTTTAACTTGTGTAACAACTTCTAATTTATTTTGGTCATATGTCATATGGTCGGTGGCACCTGAATCAATAATCCATTTACTTGTATTGTGGCACTGATTTGCAAATTTAAAATTATTATTAATTTTGCAAGAATTAGAAGTAGACTTAGATTGTACAAAACCTGATGTTTGTTGCTGTAACAAACTGTTTAGTTGAGTTAATAGTTGAGTGAGCTGCTCAGTTTGTGCCATAAAAGATCCAGAGGGGTTAGTTTGATTAATAGGCGTTGGGCAAGTTTCGGATCCAACCCCGACCCCTCCATTTGTTGAGTCCAACCCCTTACTCATCCCTCCAAACTGCTTCTCCTTCTTTCCACCACCCCAGTTGCGCTCTCCCTTCTCACGGATCGGTCGAAGATGAGGCTGGAGGTGCCAACAGGTGTCGCGGGTGTGACCCTGTTTCTTGTAGTGGTCGCACTTGTCGGAGCTGTTGGATGCTCCCCTTCTCACCGTCGGTTGGAAGCTAGGGTTAGAGTCTCGGGTAACGAAAACTTTGTTTTCGGCTATGTCGGAGTTGTTATGGACATTCATAGTGGAGCGTCGTGTCTCTTCTCTTTCTACGGTTACCATTACCGAGCCAATGGATGGCAGTTCAGGTGAGCTCCGAATCTGAGATCTTATTGTTAGTTTGTAATAATCTAGAAGTCAATAATACAATAAATTATCATAAAGCGTTGTTCATGAATTGAATGTTTATTTATATATCATTTTGTTGCCTTGAGTATTATTGAATTTATGGATCATTTCGAGTTCATGACTGAAATTGTGAAACTCCATAATATAGATGATATATACTCTGAAAAAGTCACTGACCAAGGTAATTAGCAGTAACACTAATTATCGCGATAAGGTTAGTATGTGGATTAAAAGATGGTTAAGTTTAACAAACCACCTGACACGAGATGTCATTTTAATTACATAGATACATGTTCTAGGAACATGTTATTTGACAGACCCCGAATGAAACATTAAATAGAATTGTATTTGTGTCATTTATGTTTTCATTCAGTGTCAGGTTCTATAGTATAAGGTATTTATCGTTCCCACTGAGAAATATGTATGTGTGATTGTTATCTAACCCTGTCCGTAAAAAGCAGTCACAACGGTAGCTTTTCCATATGTATAGCTTAGCTGAGGAAGTGATAGTTTACCAAGAATACTATTTGTCCCTCGTATTTTATACAAGCTAGAGCATCACTGGGCTCTTTGATAGAGTAAAATTATCTACTAGCGGTATAATTACAAGAGTAATTATATTTGATAATCTGCTAAAGATTAAGAAAAGATTCAGTTAGTAAGGATGACACACATCTACCTTGAAACTAATCTGATAGCTATGAGACAAAAGAACAGACACAAGTAAATTGTTTACTGGATCGTGATATTGTACAGTACAACATCATCTGTGTAATTGGATGGTCATGATGTATACTACCAGATACCGCTCATGATTATAGAAGTTAAAACAGTTTTAACTCTATTTACCAACATAACACATATCCTATTGGGTCACACCATATAGGAGTTAATCGGAGAATCTTAATGTGATTAATTATAAATTGGTTATGATAAATAGTAAGATGGTTATAGGTAATTATACGTGTTATAATTAAATTATAAATGTTATGTAAAAATAACAAGCAAAAAACATTGGTTAATTTATAAACGTGTGTGACACGTTGTATAAAAGTTAACCGGTTAATTTATAAATGTGCATGACACATTGTATAAATTACCGAAACAACAACCGCAAGAAATATAATTGTTCAGAATAATTATACAAATATTATTTATATTCGGGCCGAGGGCATTCGGGTCTTTTCAGATTCGTCCTTATCCGCACGACATGTCATCGATCTTATCTGAATGACACGTTATCAATCCTATCCACATAACACCTCACCCCCTAGGTGGCATGCCTTGTCATAGGGGTATTTTGGTCTTTTCACATCATTTTAGAGGCTATAAATAGAGAGGTGCATGGAGAGAATTAAATACTAATTCACTCGTATCGTTTCGTGTCGAAACGAATTGGTATTTTCTCTCTTTCTCGGTTTCTCTCCCAAATAGTGTGTTGGTTGAGAAAAAAAAGTTATACGTAGTTGACGTATAATCTTGCGGGTTGTTGTGAAGTATATTTACGGAATCGATGAATAGTATTTTCTCGAATTTCGCGGTATTTCAGTTTTGCTCATTAATAAAACTGAGTAACCGAAAATTCGTGTTTACGGATTTTCGTCTTTTTCTCCATGAATAGTGTTTTTGCATAATTCCGTGATTTATAGTATTTCTGGCAAAAGAAATAAACCGCTCTTCGGTTAGTCCTGGTGGATAACCGATAGAGGCATCAGACGTCTGATGCTCTGAGGAGAATCATTCCCGTGATGTAGCTCTACTCGCTGGTCTGCATTCCAACTGTGATTTGGAAACAAGATATAAATATGTTATATTAATCTATTTAATTGGTAAGTAGATTAAAGTTTTAGAAATCAATCATGGAATAGATTTGTAAAATGATTAAATTGGGTTTTGATGCCAAAGAAATACTAAAAGTGGACCGCCTTGAAAAATTTTCTGACATATCCCGTTTAATTCTAAGCTTAAGTTGAGCGTAAAAATTTTTATTCTACGGTCATTTCGCAATTTAAGCCTAAACGGATTTTGGTTATCCTGAAACCCAACACTTATGGCCTCGTAACTTGAGTCGAGACTCTCCAGGTAAGTGTAAATCAGATGTTGCTCTGACCTTTTCTGAATTTCATCTGGATCTGCTGTAGGTGGGAGGTAAATTTGTAGTTCCTCCCATCTTGTTAGCACTTCAGTCCCATACTGCGAGCTATTTTTGCTCCCTTGTCTGATTTGCGAGAGTTCCTTTTTAAGATTGTAAATGTGAGCAAAGTTGTATTGTTGGTCATATAGCCTTTTTACCTTGGCCCACACTGCCTTAGATGAATTTAGGAGCATGCATAGACGTGCAATTTGGGGCTCCATGGTATTGATAAGCATCGACATGACAGAGTGGTCTGATGTCTGCCATTCTGCTATTTGCTTTGTTTCTTCATCAGTTGCAATGGTTTTTTCTGGTTTCGGCTTTTTTATGGTTCCATCTATATAACCTAATTTTCCTCTACCACTTAAGCCTATTAAGACAGATCTGGACTAGGGAATATAATCTTTATTGCCACTGAATGTTATGGTGGTGAGTTTAGAGTTGTCAGACATGATTTCTGGTTTCTTTGCTGGTATTTGAGAAAACGGAATTTAGGAATTTTTGAAATTGGGCTTGATTGGCGCTGTTGGCTCTAAACCCTCTCTATTCTCTCTATTCTCTTGTTGTGTGATTTTTTTCTTGTTGCGTGGTTTTCATGATAAGTGCTCTCATACCATATTGATTTTTGGAGGAGAAAGAAAAATGATGAACAATGATTTTTATTGAATTGTGTTCTGATCTTTACAAGGTTTTTACATGTATTTATAGCCTAGAAATTCTACTAGCCATTGGCCTACTTCCTAATTTACAGAGGCTAATAATTACATTCTAATTTGTTCCTAAATTACAGAGATTTGCTATCCATTGCTAAGATATAGCTATGTACCAAAAAGAAATGACAGCTGTACAATTGGATGCTAGATTTATTTGTTTTCTAACTATGCCAATGATGATTCACTAGTGGAAAAACAGGAATCAGGATCGGCCTATCTGGATCAGTTATATGGGACACCCGATCCTAATAAGTATCTGGATCGGTTTATTTAAAAAAACCGATCTTAAAAACTATTCAGATCGGGTTTTATTGTCAACCGATCCTGATTTATGAACTATCAGGATCGGTTTTTTGTTAGAACTGATCCTGATACTATCAGGATCAGTTATTCTAAATAACCGATCTTAATAATTCAACTATCAGGGTCGGTTGTTTATAAAACCCGATCCTGATAGTATCAGGATCGGTTCTAACAAAAAACCGATCCTGATAATTGAAATATCTCAAATAAATCTTATTAATTGAAATATATCATAAAATAGCATCTGGATCGGGTCTATACATAATAACCGATCCAGATAACTTAAATATATCTAACAAATTAAAATATATCATAAAATAGCATCTGGATCGGTTTTGTACATAAAAACCGATCCTGATAGTATCTGGATCGGTTTTCTTGCTAAAAACCGATCCAGATAACTTAAATACATTTAACAAATTAAAATAAATCAGAAAAAAGCATTTGGATTGGTTTTGTACATAAAAACCGATCTTGATAGTATCTGAATCGGTTTTATTGCTAAAAACCGATCCAGATAACTTAAATACATCTAACAAATTAAAATATATATCAGAAAATAGCATCTGGATCGGTTCTGTACATAAAAACCAATCCTGATAGTATCTGGATCGGTTTTTAGCAATAAAACCGATCCAGATACTATCAGGATCGGTTTTATTGCTAAAAACCGATCTTGATAAAAAAAAAATTTTAATTTTTTTTTTTTTTTTTTGTTGTAAGTAGCATGGTAAAACCTGGCCAGCTATCAAGTACGTTTTTTTTTTTAAAAGAGGTTTATAATTGAATTAATTTCTTTAAAGAGGTCAAATTAAAGATATTTCATTTCCTATGTACGTCCTATATATATGAACCGTCTGATCAAATTCAAATCAATATGGTCTTGGTCTAACCATATATATTTTGTTATCTCAGGTAATATGAATTCGTTTCCATTTGTTCATGACATCAATTAAGCAATTAATTTTATGGTATTAATTTATAAATAACAAATAAATAATTAAACAAACAATTATACAAACACAAACAAGTTGTTTATTTTTTTTAAATAAAAGACGTTCTAAACAGATCAGGCTGGAATACAATTCTATCTTGTCAGTCTGTTCAATTTTTAGATAAGTTGGTACTTACCTGGTTGATATGAGAAACATAATTATTTAATCTTGTTATAAAATACAATAATTCATGTTGCAATTTTCTGTACATGAGATAAAGATTATTTTTTAAAATAATCTCTGGTTATATATATATATATTTCTCAGATTCTAACTAAATATTTCTCAGATAACTTAAATACATCTAACAAATTCAAATATATCAGAAAATAGCATCTGGATCGGTTCTGTACATAAAAACCGATCCAGATAACTTAAATACATCTAACAAATTAAAATATATCAGAAAATAGCATCTGGATCGGTTCTGTACATAAAAACCGATCCTGATAGTATCTGGATCAGTTTTTAGCAATAAAACCGATCCTGATAGTATCTGGATCGGTTTTTAGCAATAAAACCGATCCAGATACTATCAGGATCGGTTTTATTGCTAAAAACCGATCTTGATAAAAAAAAAATTTTAATTTTTTTTTTTTTTTTTTTTTTTTGTTGTTGTAAGTAGCATGGTAAAACCTGACCAGCTATCAAGTACGTTTTTTTTTTTAAAAGAGGTTTATAATTGAATTAATTTCTTTAAAGAGGACAAATTAAAGATATTTCATTTCCTATGTACGTCCTATATATATGAACCGTCTGATCAAATTCGAATCAATATGGTCTTGGTCTAACCATATATATTGGTCTAACCATATATATTTTGTTATCTCAGGTAATATGAATTCGTTTCCATTTGTTCATGACATCAATTAAGCAATTAATTTTTTGTTTGTTTTGACCGGTACAGTTTTGAAATCTAGCATAGCAATATTTACTTCTAGAAATTAACTTTTTATGGTTTTTATGTTGAAATACAAAATATTTGAAATGCAAAAAATTGTACATATATATTTGAAATAATAGAAAGCACATGTAGTTGTACTAGAAAGAATGGTTTTTTTTTTTTTAAAACCAACTTTGAAAAAAAAAATAGTATTAGAATCAGTTATTTCAAATAACCAATTCTAATACTATTTTTTTTTTTTGCAGAACCAACTTTGTGTGGTGCGCTGTATGTAGTCTAAAATGCTCTGTTCGGATTGAAAACAAATTGGCATAGTGACAGCTTCAAAATTGAGATATCAAATTTCATTTTATAATTAGTTTTTTTTTCAATATTTTAAAATATTTATGTTTGTAATTTTAATATTGAGAAGTATATGTAATTAGGCATTTGTGTTATATGTAATTAGTGTGGTGATTAATAGAATATATATATGGTTGTTGTATATGGCATATGGTTCAATTATAAATTTTTTTTGATGAAAATTAATGTAATTTATATTATTAAAATTTATGTGATAATATAATTAGTTATTTGACATTGATATTTCATTTTGAAGTCATTTTGAAAATTAAATTTTTTTTATACAATCATGCATGATGCATCAATGACTTGTGCCATATAATAATATGCATAGGACTTGAACCCTTGTTGTGTGGGGTTGTGAAGGAACGAATACGAATATTAGCATTTGGTCGATCGGAACCGTTAAAATGAAAGAATGTCATATTAATTTCACCATTATAAAATTTGATACAATTCAGGATTCGTGTACTAGTTCATCCAAGCAAAACAATATAGCAACATCGCACGGCCGTAAATAATTTACGTTGGATCAAAACTTACAGTTGTCGGGCCTTCGGCACTTTTACGTTATTAATGTTCCATGTTATATCTTGATCATTTTAAAAATTATTACATGTCATTTAATTACAGACCCACCGTTGGATGATCATGCAGAAATGAACGGTCTGCATTCCATTTAACAATTTGATGCCATTAATAATAATAAAATTGTACAAAATTGATCATAGTAGAGTTGATTTGGCCATACAAACACAAATAAATAAATTTTATATTTTTCACATTTTTCTTAATATTAATCTGTGTACATGCATTACCAAACAGAAAAGAAAATAAATGGTAGCCGTTTGATGGTTAATACACCATCAATATGAGTGGGGTTTACCTCAGTGATCTTTCTTATATATAGTATCAGGATCGGTTTTTTATAAAAAACCGATCTTGATACTATTTTTTTTTCAAAGTGGGTTCTGCAAAAAAAAATAAAAAATAAAAAAAAAACTATTAGGGTCGGTTTTTTATAAAAAACCGATCCTAATAGTATCAGGATCGGTTTTTTATAAAAAACCGACCCTGATTTTTTTTTTTTTTTTTTGCAGAATCCACTTTGAAAAAAAAAGATTATCAAGATCGGTTTTTTAATAAAAACCGATCCTAATAGTATCAGGATCGGTTTTTGTATAAAAAACCGATCCTGATACTATTTTTTTCAAAGTTGGTCCCGCCAAAAAAAATTAGTATCAGGATCGATTTTTTATAAAAAACCGATCATGATACTATTAGGATCGGTTTTTTATAAACAACCAATCCTAATGATAACTCCCTATATAACCTGCTTAGGGTTCTTCTTATTTTCATTTTGCGCCTCTCATTTTCAACTTAGCGTCTCTCTCTGTCTCCGTCTCTCCCTCTGTACTCTTTGTGTCTCTCTCTCTCTCCGTCTCTCCCTCTCCTCCGTGTCTCTCTCTCTTTCTCTCCGTCTCTTCCTCTCAAAGCCAAGCCTCTCGCAACTCCGGCTCAATTGTGTAAGTTTTTAATTTTTTTTATTGTTTCAAAAATTAATTAATGGTGTTTGTATATTGTTTTACAGTTTTGAAGACATCTCGCTCAAGTTACTTAATTATCCGGCCGATCAACTATCATGGTATTAGCTTTATCTAATTTTCCCATTATTATGCTTTTAAAACACATTTTTTTGTATTTTTTATTGGAAAATATTTTTCCATCTAATTGTTACCTTTGTTTTTGTTTTTAGGGTCTTTTTTAATCTCAAGTGATGTGATTGCAAAAGAGGTAATTATTGATTTTTTTATTGTTGTGCTTTACATTAATTGCATAAATGTGTATATTGCATAAATGTGTGTTAATTGAAGAAATAGCCCAATTAGTCACTTGTATGTTTGTTAATTAATTTTTTTTTGGATTTAAATTTCTTGTTATAATATGTAATGCTTCACAAAACTTTGTATGAAGTACATGAATTTTTTGTAATAGTTTAAGATGTGTATGATAATTAATTTAGAATGTGTATATGATATTTAATTGATTATTGCTTCTTACTGTGCAAAAAAAAAAATTTAGGATGCTGGCCAGCAATATATATATGGAAGCTGGTCAAATAAATAAAAATATTTTTTTTAGCTTCAATAAAATATCAGGAAAAAAAAAAACTTTTAAGATCGGTTTTTAAATAAAAACCGATCCTAAAAGTTTGAAAAAAAAAAATTTTAGAATCGGTTTTTATTTAAAAACCGATCTTAAAAGTTTTTTTTTTTATTTGAATTATGATCTGAAAAAAAAAAAACTTTTAAGATCGGTTTTTATTTAAAAACCGATCTTAAAAGTTTTTTTTTTTTTCAGATCATAATTCCAATAAAAAAAAAACTTTTAAGATCGGTTTTTAAATAAAAACCGATCCTAAAAGTTTTTTTTTTTTTTCAAACTTTTAGGATCGGTTTTTATTTAAAAACCGATCTTAAAAGTTTTTTTTTTTTTCAGATCATAATTCAAATAAAAAAAAAACTTTTAAGATCGGTTTTTAAATAAAAACCGATCCAGAATATAACTATTAGGATCGGTTCGTTAAGA
Organism: Carex pumila; assembly: GCA_033356055.1. NCBI lineage: Eukaryota > Viridiplantae > Streptophyta > Magnoliopsida > Poales > Cyperaceae > Carex > Carex pumila. The sequence goes on from JARJHM010000972.1 coordinate 51,746, forward strand.
AAAACCGATCCAGATAACTGCTATTAAGATCGGTTATAATAAACAACCGATCCTAATAGTTACTATTTGGATCGGTTCTTTAAAAAATATGATACCGATCCTGATAGTATCAGTATCGCCTTCATCAGGATCGGTTGTATTCCGATACTGATATGCGTATATAACCGATCCTGATTCCATATTTTCCACTAGTGATTATTGCTGAGGCTAGTATTTTATTTCTCAATAATTACTTTCTACATTAAGGCTATATAGGGCTAAATTTTGACTTATTTATGAGAGAAACATGTCAATAACTATGCTATATGTCTATAGTCATGTTTTATTTTCATGCATTTTTTGTATTCTCTGTCAAATTGAAGGCTTTAAATGCTTTTCTTTTCGACCAAACTGTGCCTATAGCGCAATTCAGAGAATTTCAAATTAATTTAGAAAACTTAATAAAAATACATAATGATAAATTGGTATTCAAATGGTCCAGTGAATGATGAAATATTTATAAATATATTTTTTTGTTGAGTCTGAGATTAATATTTTGAGTTTTTTTTTATTAAGAATGGTTGGAGATTTGTTATCATGGTTAACTAACTCATTTTAATAATTTATTCGGCTTTTAATCATAGCTTTTATTTTCCACCACCAAAAGTTAATAAATACAAAAAATTACATCTATTTGTTTTTTTTAATTACTTACATAATTCATATTAAGTATTTCTAATTGTTTTTTTTGTTTGCATATAGAACCATGGATGATTCGCTTGACCAATTCAAAAATTTAGTACATAATAACATTCTGTTGGATGATGTAAATGTTATTCCCACAAATTAGTTAAATAATTGCATATGAATTTATTTGTTCTTTCTTTAAATAAAAAATATATATGGTAATATTAAACTATATGGGTGAGGAATATTTTATTTCTCAAAACCATATATTAGGAAATGAGGTTTATGATATGGAATATATTATAGAGATAGTTAGGGGTGCATAAAAAATTCGAGATTCGTGATTTAATTCAAGTTCGATTTGAAAAAGTTCGAAAAATATTCGATTCAAAAGTAATTCGGTTCGAAATTAATTCAAACTGGTTCAATTCGAAATTAATTAAATTTGAATTCAAACCAGAGCAGGTTCGAATCGGTTTGATTCGAAATTTTTTTTGGTTCGAAATTCACCACGGAGTAGGAGTATGGGCCATAGAAAATAGTACCGTTAAATGCAGTGTGCCCGGTACTATCATATACACCTCGTGTTCTCTGTGCGCCTCTGCATATACCTGGGCCCTACACCATTACAATTCGTGAATGGCTCTGAAAGGTTCACATTTGGGCTCACTTATTGGGCTCACTTAGGAGTTAAATAAAAACTAGAGTAAATGAGAGAGGAGAGGGAGAGAAAAGGAAGATGTGGGACCCACAAAGTTATTTTGTCAAAAGATTTATAAAAGAGGTATTTTATTTGAACTTTTTCAAATATAGGTAAAATTCCCCGTTAAAATCGCAACACTATTCTTTGTAGAATTTTTCCATACGGAGCTTTTAATCTGATCCGTTTGTTTCGGATCGGACGGATTGAATTAAGAGTTCACCAAATTTTGAGTTTTTTTAAATTTGGACAAAATCTGATCTAGTCCGTCCGATTCGAAACAAATAGATCAAATTAAAAGCTCCATACAGCTCCGTACGAAAAAACTCCGCAGATGATACTTTTCGTTAAAATCAGTACCCGAAAAGTAGCAGAAAGGCACAACCATAAGGACATTACAGCGCACACAGTGTGTTGTATCCTCTGAGATATCTCATATTTTGCGTTACTGACGTGTTCGGTGCCTATTTGGGGATAGCGCAGGGAACAATATTATTAAGCTTTGAGATTCGTGCATAACGTCTTTGAACGGTCGTAATTTTCCAAAATGTCTCGCAGAATATGAGATATCACAGAGGATGCGAATTCCAGCGCATACAAGGCACAGCCGCACGAACGCATATCCTTTGCATTAACTCAAATGAGAATCTTTTGCAAGAAACAAAAAAAAAAATCTTTTGAGTTTAATGCATGTAGGCCGTTTGATCAGGATCTTTGCCAATCCTTCCCCGTTAATATTAGTGCTGACCTCAATCACACGGTCCAGATCTATTAACGTACGGTGAGTTAATGCTGAGGATACCAATTCCCACCGAGTGCGTATCCTCTGAGATATCTCAACTTTTGCGTGACCGACGTGTCCGGTGCTTATTCGGGGTGATGTAGGGGTCAGTATTATGTTTACTTTAAGATTCGTGCAGAACATATTTAAACGTCTAGGATTTTCCATTGAGTCACGCAAAGTTTGAGATATCTCAGAGGATACGAATTCATTCCCACCACAGGCCACGAAGATTACAGATCCCACGAAGAATCTGAAACACACAACAGCAAACCCAACCATTTAAATTGATACAAGGTGAGAAAAGGTTTAACCAGCAGTTCCACACAGAGAAGGTTACACAGGGAAAAGGGAACAGGATCCCTTAACCAGATACACAACCTCCCAGGCAAATCCAACGGAGTTTATGAATTCCTACAAGCGAAACATCGAGATCGGACGCACCGGATTAAACTACTTCTCATGATTTGAAAAGGAAAAAGTTAAATTAAAAAAAAAAAAAAAAAACAAATTCAAAAGTTCAGTAGAGGCCGGAAATGCGATTTCAGAGAGGAGAAGACTAGGAGAGAAGAAACGATCGAGAAGATAGAGATGTCATCGGGAGACATCAAGGGTTTCTATCGCCAGAAGAAGAAAGGCGGTGTCGCCAAACCCTCTACCACCTCCTCTTCCAAGAAATCAAAGCACTACACCGGAGGCGCCTCAGTCGGAGCTTCCGATTCTGCTCAGACTCCCGCACTCGTCTCTCGCAGCGGGGCTATCGACCTCAAAGGTAACCTCACCCCCCTTTTGAAACTCTGGCTCTCGTTGTCTACTTTATTAGCAACAAATTAATAATTAATTTTGTGATTGAAGATGAGTTTGGGGAAGAAGAGGAAGTATTGAGGCAATTTGACATGGATATGAAGTATGGGCCTTGCATTGGAGTAGATCGCCTCGATCGCTGGGAGCGTGCAGCAGCCATGGGACTCCATCCACCTCCTCATGTGCGGGATCTCCTTGCAGCACCAGCTGCTGTGTCAGTGACAGCTGGCACAAAGCTCCGGTGCCTCTGGGAAGGCCGTGTCTAGAGTTGATTATCCTTGCAGCATTTAGGATTACGAGTGGTTGTGATGACTGTTTTGATGTATTTAGTTAGTTAGTAGTAGTTGTTGGTTGCAAGTGTTAAATTGCATTATCAAGCTTCAAATTATGAACTGATATGGTGGTGTTTGTCTTGCTCAAATAGTCAAGTGATATTTGACTTCAAATTATGATGTGATATGGTGTTTGACTTTAAAGTGCTAAATTGAATTTTGAACTGATATGGTGTTAGACTTGCTCAAATAGTCGAGTGGTTTTTTTTTTCTTTCTCTGGCTTTTGTTAACATATTACTTATTAATCATGTTATCAGTTATTGTTAACCTCTATTCTGAGAAATTGCTGTAGATAAAAGGGAGGATAAGCTGCATGCCTCAGATCTGAGAAATTGCTTCAGATATCATTTCTCCACCTGAGTTTGACCTTATCAGCCATTTTCACTTTTACTGGAAATAGTGGGAGGCAATTTACTCTCTATTTTAATAATTAAGTATGCATCATTGAACATCAGTTTCATTTAGGATTAGCAAATATTGGCCATAATGAGCTTACTTTCTCCAATAAGGGTACATATGACTAAATTTGACTTCATTATGAGAGAAACATGTCAATAATAATTCTATATGTCTATAGCCATGTTTTATATGTATGCATGTTTTGCACTATTATAATTTTTTTTCTCTTTATTTTGCTATTTGTTGTCTGTGAATTCATTTGGTTTAATTGATAGCCAAAAAGTGTAGCACGTCAAGAAGTGAAAGCTTTAAATTTTTTCTTTTTGATTAAACTGTACCTATAGTTCTTCTGGGGTTTTATTGTCTGTCAAAATGAGGTATGTCAATTAGTTTGAGTTATGGTTTAAAGGCTTCAAACCTAAACTTATGCTGTACCAGTCCGTACTTATTTTTTGCCACCTTCAGTCATTATTGCTGCTGCTGGTATTAGATTGGTACTTAATTTTCCTTTTCTTCACATCTAATTTATTTGGCTATATCTCTTGACTTCTTTTAGTATTTGACGTTTTGACAGGATCACTTCTCGAAGAAACTATTGAGGGGCAACAACCTGAAGGCTTCTGTTGGACAGTGAAAATTTATTTAATTGACTGAATTTGTCATAGTCACAAACTCACAATCTACAGATTACAAGTATATATATTTTCCTAAAAGGCATTGGAGCTGTACAAATGTTTTGAAGAAAAGCAAATAACGCTGTTACTTCTTTTCTGTTTTTGGTATCTAGTGGGATGACCAAGACATATGGGGTGTGTATGTCACACTTGCAAGAGAAATTGAGTGAGTTTGATGCAGGTAATATTGGTGTATCTTAACCCAATTCTTGTCAGATGCAAATTAGTTTAATCTGCAGATTGGTACCGTGTTCTGCTTGGTACCTGTCATTTTGCCAGTTAGTTAGCTGAGTTCACTTGTTCATCTCAGTACCCAATGTCTTGTACCTTGGCAAAGCTGTTATAATATGGTTTTGTTTTGGATGTGAAATTTTGCACGTATACTTGCATCCCTTTGTTCACTCGTTAAGATGATGGTGGTAAATTTTTGGATTTGATGTAAATTTTTTAAATTTCTTTCCAGTGTTTATGCTTTGTGTCAGACTTGGTTTGAGATGAGTTTCGTTTGCTCAATTTTGTCAATTAACCTGAAACTATTACTTTGGAATTGGCCAGTACCGTTAACTGTTTGTTCCAATTTAACCAGCATATCAAGTCAATTAAAAAAAAAAAAAAAATTTAAACATATACAAAACATAAAAAATATAACCTTCTTCAAACATCAACTCATCCATCAAATAACAAGCCAGAAGTCCCATCAGTTTTATTTTGCAAGTAGAAGCAACCTTTATTCGTCATGTCACAAAGCAAACAATTGCTGTCACTTCCACTACTAGAATCTGCATTTTTTCTAAGGATTAAAATATGGCTTTTTACATCGGCGTACTCTTGAAAAAAGTCCAAAAAACGTCATTTCCGTACGTTACCCTCAAAAATAACCTCGATGGAAATACCATTTTTCTAACTTTTTCCATTGCCTATCTTTGAAAATACTACTTTCTTCCTTTTTTCGTGAGCCCCCCCGTCAGAAATACTTTGGCATCAAGCCCACGACTTTATTATTTCTGAGGGCAAAGTGCGTGGATCCAACTGTATTATTTCTGAGAGCAGGACATATAAGTCCCAGCATAGTATTTTTGAGAGCAAAGTGTGTGAGTCCCAACAAGTTATTTCCAAGGGCATCATATATGGGACCCATAGTAGTATTTCTGAGGGCAACGTTTGTGGTCTCAATGTAGCATTTTCAAGAGCAATGTGTGTGGGGCCCACCGTAGCATTTCCCCACTTGCAAATTGTTTTCATTTTTTGTGGATATACCCACGGAAATACTTGAATGACACTGTACATATACTCTCATGTACAATCCTCTCTTTACCAATTACCAACCATGTATTAATACCCATTGAAACATATAAGCAAAAACTCATTTATAATGAGATCTAAGGAAAGCATTTAACATTTAACAAGCATTAACATAACAAATATTGTGTTCATACCTCAAAAGGAATGCACTTGCATTTTTAACCATACCAAAATATGCACACCAGTTAACCAAAATATACCACATTGCAGTTGTAACCATATACCAAAATATACAAATCCCCTAATTACCCAAAATTCACAAGATAACTTACCCCAAGTTCGTTCATTTGTTAGAACTTCTATTCTAATAATAAGCCCTAAAAGATGCACTCTTTATGCACTACAAGGGATGGTTCCCATTATAGACATAATGCCCGCACCATTGGCCCATTGCAGCTTCATTTGTGGGTACGTCATCTAATCCCGCATTAGCTTGACTAAAAAGTGCTCAAAATCCAAGATTTTGCTGTATAGGAGAATCATTACCCTATTTATATCACATGGAAAAGAAACATGTTATTGCTATTAATAAATTATTTTACATACCGCCTCACAAAATTCAGAATTTTGCACTGAGCATTCAAAATTATCTAGAAGTTATGTTGAACTCCTTACCTGGGAGTTGGCCATCTGCATCTGTGAAACTACTTCCTAACTTGGTTGAGGAAAAGAACCTTGACCCTAAGCATTGAATATGTAAGCACAAGTATTATAATTTGGAGATGACAAAATTACATCTGATATGCAACAATTAATCGATTTCCTTAAGTGGGACATGGAGATTAGGTAAATTCCTAATAAAACCTTGTTGAGTTCCTGAATGAATAGCAGTTTAGAATGGTAACTCATTAAGTCAAAATTTTGTACCAGTCCATCATCACATAACCATTGACTCTGAATTCAAATTCTAAAATAAATAGAAGTTTAGAATGGTGTAACACTAATCTCACAAGAAATATGAAAGAGTGGCAGTTCTTACCTGCTTAATGAACCAAGAACTATAGTCTTCGAGATGATACTCCTTGTATCAAAAAAAAAGAATGAAGAGAACTAAGCAAAAAGAAATAGTTGGTGGTAAAGAAATTAAAAATTGCATTGCAATTTGTATTCCAATACCTAAGTCCTGGGGCAATATGACCAGACCACATGCAGCCTGGTATCATGTTCTTTTTTTTAGTTGATATGTTCATTCTCAATAGTGGTGAAATGAAATGAACATGGTGTCTTTTGATGAAAATATATTTCTATAAGAAATTGTAAACTTCAACTTACTATTTGGGAAATGGTAGCAGGACATTGCCAAATAAGTTCACAGTTCAATCTAAAAAGGAAAAACAGAAATTTACAGTATTAGTCAGCCACTGTATTGGTCTAAGAAATAACCCGTTTATTACAGTAACTAATTAGACAGCCACTTTATCACAATTCAATCCCGGCTTTCTTTGAATGGTTCACACCACAAAAATGAGAGGAGCTAGGTACAGGAAAAAGGCAGTGATACCAACAACAATTCAATCCCGGCTGTCTTTCAATTTCACACGCAATCGACAGTGATACCAACAATTCAAGCAACCATACATTTGACTTACATGTTTTTCAAGAACCCATACCCAAGAGCCCATACCCAATAGTTATTATCTAGATTAAGACTTACATGTTTTTCAAGAACTTGTGCAATCTCTAAAAGCTGAAAAAGAATGCATAAAAGGTAACTTAAGAGGAACCCGACTAATTGTAATTTTACTTTTTTTAAGTCTAAAGTTAATTTTGGCAAGAATTTTCAAATGAGAGGAATTGTACCCGAATTCTTCCTTCGAACTGAACCAACTTAGCTTTTACCCTATCAACTGAACCAAATACCCGGATGTGCACTTTTCTCTGCTTCACTGTCCTTTGTTGAGTTCAATAGAACCGAACCATCGCAACCCTATGTCACATAAATATTTAATAATTAATTTCAGGTTTGAAGAATATCACATTGCATTTGACCGTAATTTGATGACCTATAACTAATATTCCTTGAAGAAAGCAATGATTTACTAAAGGGACTTTAAATCTTACAATATCTCATACTAAAGGGACTTTAAATCTTTCTGTAATCTTAAAAGAAAGCAATTATTTGCAAACACAATTCAAATAAAATTGAGGCAGCAATTCAATTTTAATAGAATCGAGCTACTGGAACAGCAGTAAGGATGATTCAATTTTAATAGAATCGATTCTTAAAAGTTTTACCCTTCTCTTTTACAAAAGAGCACCCATTGAAGAACTCAGCAAAAATGACCACATCATCTGAACTCATAAAATTGAGATAAACTTGTGAAAATCTCTGATGCTTATCACTGGACCAGATTTTCACTTTAGTTAATACACAAACACCTGAGTGTATTGGAATATCTGGTATTCAAAAGATTTTAGAAGATTCCAAACACTATAATTAGTACAGGTATGATGCACAAGTTATCTAACTTAATATAAAACCAAGTCAAATTACAGGAGAGAGTAGTCTCTTCTTCTTTTTACTATCCGAAACTTCAAAAGATAATCAAGTTGCTTTATGTACACTAAATTAGAAAAAATGACAGAACTTCCCCTCTCATCATTACCCCTGTCAGAACTATCCCACTTGAAATTACACTCAATCAGAGCAACATGGTGCAGCAAACTCTTAGCACCCTATCCTGCTCACATCAATTAACCATGAATTTTCATAGATATCTCCAAAATTAATTCTACTTGACCGTTTTCTATACCAGCAAATACAGGAGTCAACCTCACTGGCATATGAGTAAAAATTCTAATCCTTATTAATTTAATCACATAGGGCTAAATATTTTACCTGGATGTCAAGGGGGCTGGTGAGAAGAAAACCGGCTTCCAATCGACGGAGCTATGCCTCGGTGCTGGAACCCTAGCTCCGAAACCCGACTAGTGCTGGATTTCGATCGGAACCACTGAAATAGGAAAGGGGATCGGTCATGTGAGAGAAGAAAGAGGAGAAATAAGATCGATCCGGAGAAAGTGAAAACTGAAGAATGCGCCGTTGTTGTTGCCGTCTTTGGCCAGTCAGCGATGCTTCAAGGAGAAACGGGGGACGGGACGGGACGGGACGGGACGGGACGGGACGGGACGGGACGGGACGGGACGGGGACGATAGCCTCGAAACCCTTAATTTTGATTTTGACGCGCAGTGGGGAGAAGTCGGGAGTGCGGTAAGGAGAATAACAAAAAAAAAATAAGGCGGCTGTGGAGAGAGATTTAGGGTTTTTCGACAATAGAGGAAATCAAAATTTTCGTTGTTTTCACTGCGCGCCTCAATTGAGATAGAGAATAGGAAAGAGGGGGGAAATACTTCCCCAAAAGTTTCGTTGCGCGCCTGTTTGACAAAAAAATTTCAATTTATGGTGCGATTGGGGAAATGAAATATTTAGGTTAAAGTTGACAGAGGTATTTACTCTTCATGCAGTTTATCCTCTATATTTAAAGCTCCTGTGATTCTATAGGACCGACGCTGCGTGTAGTGAAGTTTGATCTGTTAAATAAATCGCCTCTAATTGACTCTGTGAGAGAAAAATGAGAAGGAAATTAAATAAATATCATTTGAAAACTTTATTATGATTTAATTTTACATAAGAATTGAAAGTTGTACCATACTAAATTTTGTTGGATATTTAATATTTCTTTTAGTTAACTGTGGCATCGTTAAAAAATTAGATGTTATATTTTTATGAACAAATGTTATTTATTAGAAATAGTTAGTGACTTGCGTAATTAGCAAAATTTAGACAACTAATGAACGATTGTGACGTTAAATTTAACAAAAAAATTGAATTGCAAACAAAATTAATAAAATTAAAGCGATAACGAATGGAAGAACATGTTTATGGATTACTAAAACATTTGTAAAATAAAAATTATATTACATAACATAGTTGTTGCATGATCCACTCAAATGAAGATCCATAAGTATACGTTATTTGATGGCCGATCGGAATCGTTCGAATTGAAGAATATTACATTCATTTCATTGTAGTGAAATTTGATAAAATTTTATGTTCATCTATCTATTCATCAAGCTAACGGAATATACAAAATAATGGCTATTTAATATTTGTTTTTCAGAATTTTTTTTATTAATTTCAATTCAAAATTAATGGCTATTAGCGGCAATTTCAATTTTATGTTCATCTATCTATCCTCTGCATTAATGGCTATTTCAATTCAAAATTTTATTATAAATTTAACTAGCTCAATATTTTTATTATCAGAGCAATTATGAAAATGACAATAATGATATTGATAAAATTTATATCAAAATATAATGCTAGAACATTTTTATTGCATTATTAAATAATTTTGATAAATTAAATTGTATAGTTGTATATGCATGTTGCATCAATGACTTGTGTCAAACATGCATGGCCATAGAACATCAACTCTTGTTAGATGAGTTAACGAAAGAATAATGACAAACGTCGTCCATTGGTCAATCGGAACCGTTCAAATTAAAGAGTGTTCCATTAATTTCATTGTTGGTAAGTTTGATCTAATTTTATGTTCATTTACACATTCATCCAAGCGACGGAATATAACGACATCGTAGGGTTATAGATACTATACATTGGATCGAAGCTTATAATTGTTGGAACTCCAATTCTCTTTTGTTTTTGAGGTTCCTGTTACTAACTTGATCATTTTAAAAGAAATTAGGCATTATTTCATTGCAGATCGACCGTTGATTATTCATATGAAAATGAACGGTCCACGATTATTAGCTCAACTTTAATGGACTAATATTGATGAAATTATATGAAATTGACAATTACAAAAAAAAATTTGCTCAGAGGGTCTGTATAAATATAGAAATATTTTTTTTAGAATTTATTCATATTATTTGATGTACAAAATTCACTAATTTCATCATCTGATAGGTGATAAAGGGTCACAATTACCAATGGATGTCTCCATTAGAGGGGCTGTGGGAGGGAGGTCTATTCCACTAAGGTGACATATTATTTATGTTTCCATCCGCTCTAGATGAAATCAAATGGATACTTTAATAACCGTGCTAATTATGATCATACGGTCTTGATCTAAACATAAATATTATGTTACCTCATGTGATATAACATCGTGGGTAGGTGTATTCTATATGCTCTCTGAGACTTGGAGAAGTCATTGTTCTCTAGAACTTAGCCCTTTTTTTTTAGCAAGAATTTTTTTGGCAACTTCCTTCTATTTTTTCTTATTGCCGCCAAACTAATTTTTTTGAGAGTGACTTCTTCCCTCCATCTCTTTTGGTTGCCGCCAAACATTTTAGATTCCCTTCTTAGATCTCCGCCTACTATTATTCCATTATCTCTCTCTTTTACTGTGCGTCCCTCTTTCACAAGTCGGTCCAAGGCTTCCAATTTTTGTTCAACTATGATGTGTGCACTCATGAACCCGAGGTTGGCCAGGATAAGCAAGGTCGGTGGAATCTCGGTTGTGAATACCCCTCAGCCCCTCTTTCTAAATTGACAACGGGTTGAGTCGCCCCTGTATGTATTTTTGTGTGTTTTGATTTGCTTGTTGATTTATGTTTGATCGAGCTCGTATTTGAAATTGTCATTGTTTAGTTTCTGTTTTAAGTTGTTTTATGCTAAGTGACCAAAATTTGGCACTTCAATTTCATCAATCTATGAACTAACAACGTGTTGCAAATAAGGTATTTGTAGAATTGTCTAAATGAGAAGTAATAGCAAAATGTGCACATCAACTCTATCAAACCCTAGATAACGTAAGAGCAAGATGTCTGAATTTGATGATTTTATCATAAAAATGCATGCACATCTTTCTACTAGCATGTAAATTATTTGGCCAAATATCTTTTCTAACCTTGCTCTCTTTCTTTTATGGTTTGTAACATGTGTTTACTTTGAGCTAGGATGTTTAGTACCAGCAGCTCATTCCTTTACTTAGCTGCCTGGTACAATATTTGGGTTGTACATAGGGTCTGTTTAGAGGTATTTTGACATTGATATATACATAATGCTCAATGGACTTGATGGAACCATGGTTTTGTAGTGGCCAATATTGTGAGTGTGAGGTAATTCAAAGCCAGTGAAAATATGTTCTAGCACAGCAATCCCCGCTTTCTCCTTTGAAGCATGGCTAAAACCTAGGCTATTTCCCCAAAATCTGAAGGATTTCTAACACAGCAATCCCCGCTTTCTCATACAAGGTGTTTGTTGAAATGCCTTGCATAAATTATTGTTAATTATGATAACTGGCTTGCACTAGTGTTATTCCCTCTCTTGTGTCTTCAATTGGTACCGAAAAGGGGATGAGGATTGATAACTGGATGGGATTGATAACATTGGGTAGAGGGGACGAGGTTGTGACAGAGGCGGTTGGAGAATCAGCCATGATTTAGGCTTGAATTACCGAGAGGAACAACTCGCATGCGTAAGTCGATTTGCCAATTGCTGATTTCTTGAATTATTTGTTTTTTTGCTGGTTTTTCTTAGTTTACTGTAAAAGGGATGGGTACTGGTAGGCCTGCTAAATGATCCGGTAATTGTATTTGACTGAAAATTGAAACTTTAACCTTAAATGATGACCAGAACCATAACTATACATGAGGAAAGCAAAACTCATGTATTCTGGCTTGCTTATATCCCAACTAGTACGAATTTGACACCTCAATTTAAGTTCTATTTTAACCATATTTTATTAGATCTGATGAATATTTGTTTTCAATATTATCCTAGGGTGCATTTGTGTTTGTGTGCGCTGTACGTGTGTGTTTGCAAGTCTTATTTTTCTACCATTAGCTTAACCATAATGATTCGTAGGATCTGGTGGATGTGCTGGATTTTTCATTGAGCAAAATATTATAACTTATGACTAAGCCAGACCAGCTCCACTCAATATTAATCTGGTTGCTTGCCTTATGTGCGTGAAGAGGCAATGTTTTTCAGAAGGTTAATTTGGGTTTCCATATGAGTATCAGTTGGTGGATGTGTTGGATTTTTTTAGAGGAAGGTGAGTTAGCACTGTCTCCTTGGTTTTACTAGAATGTAGGGGAGGTGGGGTATATAGTTAGTGTTTATATAATATATATATGAAATCGATTGGATACCCAGCGGCAAAGATTTCTATTCTGATGGCTTAATGGACAGAAGCTATTGATCCATCATGTTGTCAGTAGAAGGTGCAAAGCTTATGGAATTTAACCAGGTACTACACTTGCTTTTTTTAGTTCTTACTTTCTTTTGTTCTTATTTAGTTTTACTAATAAATTATTATAATATAGTTGTCTGGTTTTGGATCTATACTGGTGTGGAGATTCGTCTCCTATTATTGATAATAAGCTATTTAGTTGATATAAAGGGTAATTTTATGAATTCAAAAGTAGTGATTTTGTTGGCATTTTCTATTTGCTGGAATATGATTGTTGGAGTTATCTTTTAATGAAGAGGAAAAACTAAGGACAAAGATGGTACATTTTATTTCTTTATAATATAATTTTGTCGGCACCTATTCAAATGCAGTGGGTCAGTAAAAGCATGGCCAAATCAAAGAAAATGACTAAATTACCCCTGTTAAAACTTCTTTTGGCGAAGTCAAATTAGTTTTTACTGAAACATCTAATTAATTTTGGTAATTTTGAAACCTCTGGTCTGTTTGATAAAAAGTTTTTGTAATACATGATACGGATCTGTATAGCATTAGCCAAGATTGGAAGGGAAGGAAGGGAAGCACTACTGAATAGTGATATTGACTGACGAGCTAGGTCGCATAATGCGCGATTGAGACCTACTGTTGCGGTTACAAGCTGCATGATGTTGAATGATGAGCTATGCATTGCTTCTTGCCAAGGATCTCAAAAATGCACTGCTACTTAGATTTGGTCTAAAAACATGCATGCACATATTTTATTTTGTTGTTGAGGTGTATAATATAATGTAATATAATTGGAGCATTAATTGATACTTAATTCCATGTAAAATTGTGGATCTCATGGCCTTGTATGCTTTTACAATTTTTTTACGAGTTGTTAGTTATGGTTGTTAGGAGGTGTTATATAAATCTTTACAATTTTGTAGTTATGATAGTTATGGTTCTTATTAATTAGGATGTGTTATATAATTTTTTTTTATTAATTACTGCTTGTCGTTTTGGAATTATATTCTATGTTAATTGAATGTTCAACATTCAAAGGGAGATCTTACTAAATGAAAATTTTGTCTCTGAAAGCTAAATATTTTTAACGGTAGCCTCATGAAAATAATTAGTATAACTGTAAAATAATATTAACTGTATCAATAAAATATTTCTAAGGGCATAGTAAAGTATTTTCATGAGCCTTTCTTATAAAATGATATCAATAAAAAATAGTATTTGATTTGTTTGGCGGGTCATGGCTTATCCAAAAGTATTTTTAAGGACTTTTCCATCGGCAACAATTTTCGTCGGCCTATCATTGAAAATTTTAAGTGTGTCAGAAGTGCGTTAGAAAACACCATTTTATTTCTGACGACCTCTCTTACCCTTAGAAAAAACTAAACTTACTTTCAGAAAAAATACAGATTCTAGTAGTGTTCTCAGCCTTTTCTTTTTTACTTGTAAAAAAGATTCTAATGATACAATTTAATGTTGAAATTAACAAAGACAAGTTAAGGCTATTTACAATTTAGCCTCTCTTGTTTTCTCAAGAGATGTTTGCTTGACTGACGTCTCCATTTCCACAAGAGCATTTAAATTGCAAATGAAGTCAATAGTTATAGGAGTTTTTACAGCTAGAAGAATATTACACATATAGTCACATCTTTCTTTTATTTCCAGTTTTCAAAAGAAAAAAAAAAATTGCTGGTCAGTGGAATTGTATTTTGCCAGATACCAATCATCAGACCTTATGCAATATCCTGTATACAATTAAAAAATTGTATCTTGCTCTTCTTATATACGTCCTGACAAATACAAGGCTTGGCTCATAATAACACTAAAATGAGTCAGTTTCTGATAAAATTATGCAAGAAATAAAGTTCTGGTAAGTGGAGCATTTTTATTGTTAAACATAGTAATAGATGCATTTCATCATGAATTGCAAATATTTTCATTAGAAAGAACGGAGAAGTAATTGAAGAATCAGCGCTTTAATCAATGAAATTGTTGGACAACTGATGACGCACACAAAGTAAAGAGAACAAAATCAAACGGAAAGAAAAAACTAAAATAAAATAGAAAAACCAATTAAAAAATAAGAAAACTTGATTAATCGATCTCGCATAGAGAATCAGCTTTTGATTTAGTGATAAAGATACATAATCTTTATGTAAGAAGTCATGGATTTGAAATCTGAATGAAGAAAATCGACCACCAAGTACATATCAAATAGTTGGATAAATATTAAATGGGCCCCATGATTTGGGCTTTATCGGCCCAACAAATGCGAGCCTATGTTAATATAAAATTTGTATTTCAAATTTGCCAAATCCTCCACCGTCTCCTCTTCCATAAATCAAAACACTACACCACACCGGAGGTGCCTCAGTTGGGTTCTTCCAATTAGGGGTGTCAATGGGTACGATACGGGGAGGGTGGAACCATTTTCATGCCCATACCCACTAAAAATTGACTTTACCCATATCCGTTAAGAATTTGTCTTACCCTATCCTACCCATACCTGTTATGATTAACGGGTAACAAAACGGTAGTGGGCGAATAACGAATATACTAATATAATGGTTCGGATAGCATAGGATCAATTTTGTCACTTGTTACATTATTTCTTTTAACATTTCATTACATCTCGTTCAATTATTAAATATATATATTCATAGCATAACTTTAAGAAAGCTGACATGTGATGAAAAATTCAGATGCTAACACCTGAGCTGACATTAATGGATTACTCATTTGGACCAAACAATATATTATTGCCATAAAATAAGGTGAGAGGTGACATTAATGGATTACTCATTTGGACCAAACAATATATTATTGCCAAAAAATAAGGTGAGAATATATTTTCTTTGAAACATAAAATATTTTCATTTGCAGAATTGAGAAAAAGACAATAACAATGAATAAGGAAGAAATCAAGGAAATGAATTCGTTGATATATGTCTCCAGCATTGATACAAGCATACAACAATATGAAAAGAAGAAAAATAAATAAATTGAATATAATATTGGTATATTTATATATAATATATTTCATATAATTACCCGTTATCCAACGGGTATGAAATAACCTTTACCCGTACCCATACTTGTTTATCTAACGAAAAAAAATCTTTACCCATACACATATCTAATAAACTAACGAAAAAGAAATCTTATTCATATCTGTCTTATCGAATACGATACGGGTAGGGTAAACGGGTGTCATTGACACCCTTACTTCCGATACTCTCAAGTCTCAGCTCTACAAAAATTTTAGGAAAAATTGTGTCCATGCCACTCCAAAATCTCTAATTTTGAAAAATGCCACTCCAAAGTTTGAGTTCATGCTAATGCCATTGTAAACTTAGTTTATTTCTAAATTTGCCCCAAATACTATATTAGTCTATTAAAAAAAAATAATAATACTAATGACAATAATACCCTTCTCAGAAATTAGAACCATAGCCTCTCTCAATCCCGTGCTTTTGCTTCTCTCTCAATCTGCTTCTCCTCAATGTCTCGTGCTTCTCTTTCTCATCGCAGAAAAGAAGCGTAGCTGTGTCATCTCAAGTCTATTCTCCTGTTCTTCTCTCTTAATTTTGCTTTTTTTGTTCTTCTCTTTCTCATCCTGTGCTTCTCTCTCTCCTAAAATAATTCATTTTCTAATTGAAATAAAATTCACATTCTTCCTAGCACAGGCAGGAGCATAGGCTTCACCATTCTGGTTCTTTCTTTCAGTAGAGAGTTTTTTTTGCCTCTGTTCGGAATGTCTCTGCAACTGAAATCACAAACTCTAGCAGCACTCGTACTTCCATGCACAAGGTGCTTGATAAATTGCCCCAAAGAGACACTACATGAATTCAATTGTTTCAACCTTTCCATTGGGCAGTAATTTAGCTTTCATTTTTGGATGCTATTTAGACCTGCTATTGCATTCTATTTAGCTTTCATCGGAAATACAGAAGAGAAGAGAAGAGAGAAGGCAAGGATCCCCTTTCTCGCGTGAAAGAGAAGAGAGGAGGAAGGATCGGCTGTGGCTCTATCTGTGCATTCATTTTAACTGAGGGGTATAATTGGAAATACAAAAATACGTATTTCAAAACATAATTTTTCAGATTATTTTTAATAAAACTAGTATTAGAATGACAAATTTAGGAATAAACCAAGTTTATAATGGCATTGACATGAACTCAAACTTTGGAGTGGCATGTGCACAATTTTTCCAAAATTTTAAAAGTACCATTTTTTTCAAAAACAATAAACTAAAATATCACGATTCTGTGAAATTTCAAAAAATAGTATGACCACATTTCCTAGGTGCAGCCACCTTTTTCGGACCACATTTAGGTGATGCGGCCACCCTTTTTTTTTTCTTTTTCAGGTTGAGCTGTAGCATGAGAAGACAAAAAAAAAAAAGGTGGCTGCATCTCTTAGATGCGGCCATGCTATTTTTTGAAATTTCACATAATCGTGATATTTTGGTTTATCATTTTTAGAAAAATGGTACTTTGAAAAATTTCGGCTCAACTCTTGTACTTGTTACTTATTTAGAAAAATAGTAATGTCGGAACATTATCTAGGAAAATATGGTACCATGCTCAGAAGGAAACATCAACAACATTCAAGATGGGAATACAAGAAATGGGCAACACTGTGAGATTTATAGAAATAGTGGTATTACCAGAAAATAGTAAAATATGAAATCATGCATGTCTGATATGAGAGATTTTTAGATAAATCTCATTATTACATTCAGAAGGAAACATCAACAACATTCAACATGGGAGTACAACCAGAAAATAAATGACAGGAATGAAAGAAAGAAAAAAGAAAAAAAATTCAGAAAGTAGCAAGGAAATTTAAAGAAGAAAATAAAACATGCTTTTAATTAACTGGTTGGAGCAATATTTTGGTTATTAGATCCTTGGTATCAGTGTCAGGCTTGGCATATCCATCGCCAAGTTGGTAAAAACGTTGTGCCGTGCGTGCAATATTGAAAGCAACATTGTTGATGGACTTCTCAAAAGAAGAATTGCCTACAACTTCACTGTTGAGTGATATCCAGTTTTTCCAAATCAGCTCCTTTATTTCTTGGCGAGCAACAGATTCTGTGACACTTCGGTCACGCATATAACATTGAATGGATTTGTCGGTATCCCCCCGCTCTATCTCATCCTATAATTAGAATTGTGATGAGTACTGCAAGAAAATTATTTGAAATGCCGTGTATATATAATGTAATATACTGATTTCTTCTTTTTCAGATGGTTCAGGATCCTAATATAGATAACAACCTCATTTTCAAATATCTTTTCTGAGTCATTTTCAAACAATAGGAACAAAACATCTGGTTGGTTATTTGCCCCCAAATTTATTTGGACAACATCATAAAATTCATTATTATTACCTTGTTAATTATATCCATATTATTTTAGTGCACTTACAGTGGATGTTCCTAAGTCGTCATAAAGTCGTAGGTTCATCGCTGAATATCGAAGAATTTTAGGATAACCAGATGAGAACTGCTCTAGATCTTTAGCAGTAACATAATCGTTTATACAGTAGGCATAAGAAAGACCTATGTGTGCTGAAATTGAGATCCATGCGTTCTCAAGGTATTCCTCCAATGTTGGTGCATATCCATTGTGGTACCACCTTGCTTCCACTAAGAATCCTTTGCATAGATCTTTCCACTGCCAAATTATTTATACAATAAATGTACAATATAAAAATAAGTTGTTTTCACTACTGATTCCATGATTTTTTTATAAATATACAATATAAAAATATATGTACAATAAATTCCACTGATTCCATGCATGATTACTATATAAAAATACAGTATGTTTCAGTCAGCCTTCATTTTCAATATAATTTTAATGATCAGATGGTAAACAAATTGTGCAAAGGAAATAACTGTAATATGGATTAATTAATTACCGCTCGTCTAAGATACGGAATAACATCAAGCCCTTTTTCTTTTAAGACTTCATTACCCTGATCTTCAACAGTACTAAAGAGAGCTAAAATGCACATCCGAAAGTTTTCGGGAAGTCCTGCTGCAACTGTGACATCCCAGCTTCAAAAGAAAATTATGATTACGAATTGAAATAGCCTATATATTATTCAAAATAAATCAAAATATAAGTTACAACCGTAAACACTTACTGTTTGACAGCGTTAGTAAAGACCTCAAGTTCATCCAATGACCCATAAACATCATAGATATCATCAATTGTTGTAATTAGGCAGATTGCCTGTGTGTTTGCTATTCTATAACTTGAATTCTCTGGTAGATCATAAGCATAGCCTTCACTCCACATGTAGTTCTCAACGAGCCTGTCGCGAATAAATGGTAGTTTTTCATAAAGCCGCAAATCAGTCCACCATCTGGACAAGGGATAAGTGAAAAGAAATTTAAAAAGATACGTACAAATAAAGCTTTTCTCAAAGTAAAACACGTGAATACTTCACCTTTT
Source organism: Carex pumila (assembly GCA_033356055.1). Classification (NCBI taxonomy): domain Eukaryota; kingdom Viridiplantae; phylum Streptophyta; class Magnoliopsida; order Poales; family Cyperaceae; genus Carex; species Carex pumila. The sequence goes on from JARJHM010000972.1 coordinate 71,036, forward strand.
TTATATAGCCGTAGAATAAAACAGGGATCAATTTGAATCACTGAAAATTTGAAATATCATTTCCTTATTTATTGAATTATTTTATTTATATATTATTGATATTTACCTTGATACTTGCTTCAGTTCTTTCTTGTACAAGTTCTGCATTAAATTAAAATTCAAAACAGCCAGTTCCCACAGTGCAGGTCTGATATGCTTGTCTATCTTGTATTGCTCGATAAACCACCGATTGTGCATTCTTTGCATCCTCCAATGCAGAGGGAGCTCCAGTGCATGGGTAACTTCTTTTTTAAGCCTTGAATTATCATACTTAGAGCTCTCCAAAAAATTTGTTAGGTGTTTGGTTGTGTAGTGCCTGGCCTTCTCCAATGCCTCTTCTCCTTCTTTCGCGAGAAAAGAAGCCTGGTACAAACTGATCATCTCTTTAATGTCTGAATATGGCTTTACTTTGCAGTTTCCTTTGTCGTCGAAGTAACTATGGAATATATCTGCTCAAAGTTTGTGTGTACGTATGACATCAGCCACATATTTTCAAAGTTAAGTAAATATCAAAAGTTGAGGATGAACATTTAGTCTAGTGACTAAGGCAATAGTACATTTCCTATAGTATATTCAAGTCTGAAAACCAAGGGCGGACGCAGGATTTGTTGTCAGGACGGGGCAATAATCGGATGCAAATAGCTTATCGGGTTCAAACCCAATAGCTTATCGGGTACAATTCAACATAACAAAAAAAATATCAATCAATATAATAAAAATCCTAAATTACTTGAAAAAAATCAATAATTCAACATTTTGGTTCAACTTGGCAGCCTCTGCCTTTGAATTCAAAAAAAATAAAAACATTTTGGTTCAACTAATTTTCAATATTTGGGATCAGCACCTATTTGGGCTCCGCTAATTTGTTTCGCTCAGAGTTTATATTGGCTCCGTTCTATCTATTAGAATTCCAGAATGGGCTACAGGGAGGCAATTTGAATTCCAGGGAGGGGCAGAGGTCCGAAAAGCAGATTTTTAGCACTATTTTTGAAAATCCAGCAGGGGGCAGCTGACCCCCCCTGTGCTACTGTAGATCCGCCCCTGCTGAAAACCCGACTGAAATTTCTTGTGAATGTTCGAAATTAATAGGCTTGACTTTCATCTTTAACTTAAAACAAATTATCTAAAAAAACCAAAATAATGTAAAACTGATCACCTATATATCGTCTAGTATAAATCCAATTTCAATCTTTAATGTGAAAATTTTGTATGTGAGATTAAAAAAACATTATTTTATTCGGAACCCAACTCAAACAAGGCTTTCTCAAAGAATTCTAATACATAATTTTGCTAAACCAGAGGCCCATGGGGGCCAGTGCACATTTCTTTCCATATATAACGCCATATTTTTTTTTTGGTTGTGTGTGTGTGTGTGTCCGTGTATGTATGTAGGAATATATAAATATACAAAAATATATACCTTCCTGTACACTAAATCCATGCATCCTCAACAGTCTGAACAGAAGTGATTCTTCATAGAGATCACCGAGCATTACAGATGGAGAATTATGATCCATTGATGCATGGATGTTTGTAATCACGCAGTTTATCTCGTCCTCGAAATGATATGCGACTCCGAGCTGTTGCAAGGCATCAACAAGCTCTAACTTATCCCTGAGCAACTCTTCCTTGCATATCATTTGACTCACCTCTTTCTTGAGCTTGCATAATCTTTCCATGTTATTTTTACCCTCCTTCATGTTCATAAACAAAAACAAAGAACAAACAGAATGTGTCTGTCATTAATCAAGCTGATTAATGATTGTACGTATGTGTGTGTGTGTATTGGGCTTAAGAAGTTTTCTTTAGATACAACTAAACTTCATGAACGGTTTCTTACAGATTTGTTAATTTGCTTACATGTTCGTCTTCAATATTTAACGACTGTATGAAGTTATCATTCCATATTGTCGGTGGATAGTTTCCTGACCGTCGCTCAAACCCTGGAGACTGTAAATTTGCGTAAATACGGAATCGACATGAAAGCACTCTCATTTGTGTCCGGCAAACCGGGGTGAAAGATGGCAGTGCAAAGCATAGAGCCATTTATGAAAGAAATTGTAATTAAATTATAGGAGTACACTTGTAGCTGACTAGCTGTGCATATTCATTTAAGATTGCTACACTCTTCCATTTATAGATACAGAGTCTGATTACCGAACAACTAGTACTCTCCTACACATGGCCCACCAGGATCATCCTACACTGAGGCCATACACCAAAATTTTGGCGAGATGCCATCACAGTAGTTGTGGCTTTTGTAAAAATCAAATCACTCAAGTTGGTTTGGTAATTTTTTTATTTTTCGTTTATAAAAGAAATTCTGTAATTTTGATGTATTTGAGGGGTATACGTTAAATTCCCCCTTAATTTTGAAATGATTTTTCGCGTCCCAGTTAACATGGCCACGTGGGACAATAGTAAAATCACATGGCAGTTGACTGTACGTGCAATCTGATTACATAAAAATGGAGATGGACCAATGAGTAATGACCATGCTGCCATGCACCTACATGTAAATGATGAACAGACTATATTTAGAATTAGAAAGTATCTAATTGTCAACAAGTACTGGTTGTTCACGTTTTATTCACAAAAAAATTGTTATTCGACTTGTGTGAATCTTGTAAATTGAATTTTATATTCAATGCTATAAATTTATGTATCTAATCTTACAGAAAATGCACTTTCAAGTTCTAACATTCAGCGGGACCACTTTGGATACTTTCAACTTGCCAAACTAACTGTATTTGATACGGAACCACTTGATATACTTATCTAATTTACAGTTAATGACAGTTTTAAAACCTTCTATAATATTTTAAAATTGAACCACTTCTTAAATAATCCTGAAAATTATATAAAATTATTATTTTTGCATCAAAATTTATTTTTTTGAATCAAATTTTCTTTTTCAAAATTAAAATTAATTTTAATTTTTTTGAAAAAAAATTTAATAATTTACTTTCTTCAACAATTAATATTTATATATGCATCTGTATCCTATAAATTAACACTACACATACTGTAAAATATATAGATGGAAACTATAGAAGTCCAATACTGTAAAATTTTCAAATATATACTATAAAACTAATAGTTGCAAAGAATAAAACTGTAAATCTGAAACCTAAAACACTATAAAATTGAGATAAACACGTTGCAAAATTCAATACTGTAAATCTGTTCACAAGATGAATCCCGTAAAATCACAAGATAAATACTGTAAAATTAATATGGTGAATACTGTAAAATGACAATATCAATACTCCATATCTTCTCTATATTATCTCTTTCATCTAGATTTTCACAAAATGAATACTGTAAAATTAACTGGATGAATACTATAAAATGACAAGATCAATACTCCATATTGTCTCTCTATCATCTCTTTCCTCCAAATTTTAACAATATGAATACTATAAAATCACAATATGATTACTGTAAAATTAACAGGGTGAATACTGTAAAATGACAAGATCAATACTCCATATTGGTTCTCTATCATCTATTTCCTCTAGATTTTCACAAGATGAATACTTTAAAATTACAAGATGAATACTGTAAAATTAACTGGGTGAATATTGTAAAATAACAAGACCAATACTTCATATCGCCCTCTATCTTCTATTTCCTCTGGATTTTCACAAGATGAATACTGTAAAATTAACTGGGTGAAAACTATAAAATGACAAGATCAATACTCCATATCGCCTCTCTATCATCTCTTACATCCAGATTTCCAGAAGATGAAACTGCAAAATCACAAGATGAATACTGTAAAATTAACCGGGTGCTTACTGTAAAATAACAATATCAACACTCACACGGCAGAGTTAAGCACGAGGCCTCGCATGGAGAGATGACATCAACAGTTATCGTTGCCAATCTCGAGAACTCGACCGAGAGAGATATCGGCGAAGAGAGTGTTAGGTAGTAATCTAGCAATCGATCATAATTGTTCTTTGTTCATGAATTAAGGATCTACGAGACCTGTTTTGCATGTATGCCATATTGTGCACTCGCCTTGATGTCTCGTATGATTTGAGTGTGACAAGTAAATATCAGGCTAATCCAGGAATGCAACATTAGAATATTGTGAAGAACATCCTTAAGTACTTAAGAAGAACTAAGGATATGTTCCTCGTCTATGGCGGTGATTTTGAGCTCGTTGTAAATGGTTACACCAATGCTAGTTTCCAAACCGATCGAGATGATTCGAGATCACAGTCTAGTTACTTATTCATACTCAACGATGATGCTGTAAGCTGAAAAAGTTCCAAGCAAGAAACTACAGTAGACTTAGCCACCGAAGTTGTACATAGCTGCTTCTGAATCAGCTAAGGAAGATTTTTGGATCAAGAAGTTCCTTAACGAGCTAGGAGTGGTCCCCAGTGCTCAAAACCTTGTGGACCTCTACTGCAACAATAATGGAGCTATAGCTCAAGCCAAGGAACCTAGATCGCACGTGAAGTCAAAGCATGTTTTACGGCATTATCACCTGATATGAGAGATCATGAAAATGGTGATGTAAAGATTTGTAAGATTTACACAATCAGTAACATAGCTGATCCATTGACAAAACCTCTTCCTCAAACTAAGATCAGATGCACACTGCTTCTATGGGTTTGAGACACATAGGGGATTGGCTATGAGACCTTTGAGAACATGTAGAGACTTGTATAGTCGAGTTTGGGATGATTGACTCTAGCTTAAGTGAGAGATTGTTAGGTAGTAATTAATCTAGCAATCAATCATAATTGTACTTTGTTCATGAATTAGATGATTAATATATATCATTTTGTTCCATGAGTTTTATTGCTTTTATGAATCATTTTAAGTTCATGACTGAAATTGTAAAACTTCATATTATAGATGATAAATACTCTAAATAGTCACTAACCATGGTAATTAGCAGGAACACTAATTAGCCATTATAAGGTTAGTATGTGGATTATATGATAGTTAAGTTTTACAGACCATAGACAAAGAGTTGTCATTTAATCACATAGATACATATTAAGAACATGATATTTGACTGACCCTAAATGAAACGTTAAATGGTAATGTGTTTGTGTCATTAACGGTTTCATTTCAGTGTTAAGTTCTACAGTATGAGGTGTGGTCTTTCCTACATGAGAAATGTGTATTCGTAAGTGTTATCAAACGCTGTATGTAAAAGGATAAAGGTGACATTTCAGTACACATGACTTATGCAGAGGAAGAGATGCTCACCAAAAGTATTGTCGTCCCTCGTATTATTATACGAGTGATAGTAACATTAGGCCCCTTGATAGGAGTAGGATTATACGTATACGGTATGACTACTAGAGATTAATCATATAAAATAATCTACTCAAAGGTCAATAGAAGATTAGGTTTGCAGAGATGACACATACCTACCCTGAACCTGATATGTTGCTATGAGACGAAAGAATTAACACAAGAAAATTAATAAGTTTACTGTAGGATCGTGATATTGTATTAGACAACATCATCTATGTAATTGGGGGTCACAATGCATTGCCAGGTGCCAACTATGATCTATAGCAATATAATTATTCAGAACAATTATATATATATATATATATATATTTAATAGTATATTTGAGCCTTAATTATATTTACAATATAATTAAGAAAGCCCAAGAGTTAAAGCCCAAAAAGTCAAAATCTGATACTATTCATTATAGGCCTTTCTGGGCCTTATACTATTCAGTCTGGGCCATTTTGGGCCCTTTTACTATTCATATTGGGCCCAAATCAAAGCCCAAAATGTCCAAGCCCAATAACCATTTATTCTGGGACTTGAACTATTCATTCTGGGCCTTTATAGACCCATAACTAATCATTTTGGACCCTGTAAATATATTATTGTGCCAGGGGCATTTTGGTCTTTTTACCCCAAGCCAAAACCGACTTTACACCCTTGAAATTTCCATACTAATCCTATAAATAGGGGTGGAGGGTGATGGTAAAGGCATACTAATTTCCATTGAAAGATTGGAAATTTGACTGATCGTCTTCGGAAGCCAGGTTCATTTCTTTCTCGGTTTTTTCTCTCATATAGTGACTGGGTTACGAAAGAAATATATACGTATATATTTTGAGTTGTGAGCGGTTGTAATCTTGCATAGTCAGCGGCAACTTTGCTTTTACACATAAGTTGTGAATCAGAGTATCTGCAAAGCGCGAGACAACTTGTTTAGCTGAGTGCTGCGAGTATAGTATTTCTGGCAGAAGAAATACATGTTCTCTGATCATTCCTGGTGTACTACTGATAGATACACTAGACATCTGGTGCTGTTGTTCGAGGAGTAGCAGCAGCGAGGCAAGACCAGCGGCAGTTCTAATTAGAATTTGGAATCAAGGTATAATGTTATATTAATTAATTTAATTGTTAAATAAATTTGGTTTTAGAAATCAATCATGGAGATAGATCCTCGCTTAAGTTAGACGTAAATTTTTTTATTTTTTAGTCTTGTTCTGCACTTAAGCCAGTATAAGGGTAGCACCAAAATCCAACAATGAGAGACTGTCGCGATCGTCACTGTCATTGCTGCCGTCGCTGCCATCACAGCCGTCACTCTATCCAATGAAGAAATAGAGATGACGTCAACAGTTATTGCCGCCAATCTCTTGAACTCAGTAGAGAGAGAGACCGGCGTTGCCGCCCTCCATCCAATGAAGAAATAGAGAATTACAAAGAGAGAGAGAGAGAGTTCATTGGATATAGATACGCTTCGGAATCGATTCTTCAGATTTAATTCGAGTTTTTAATAATTTGTTACACATGATTGTAAAGGTGTAGATCAAAAGAGAACAAAACGAAAAGAGAGAGAGTTCATTGGATTTGATTTCTCTTATGATCAGATCAGAAGAGAAATTTTGATGAACGAAAGAAAAGAGATGTAGATCTATCATAGTAGAGAACTTGATGAAAGAGAAGAGATTGATCATAAAAATTGAGAAGAGAAAAAAGAATGGAGAAAGAAAGAGATCGAGAAGTTATTAAATAAGACGGTTAAGACAATTTGGAAGTGTCGTTGGAAGTCTGTTGGTGGACAAAACGTGGACAAAGGTCTGTGGACCAGAACCTTTTCTCTTAGAATTAAATATAGATTTTGTAATGGAGACCATGCACCTACATAGTGTATTGAAATTACCCCCAGGGGTCAAACTTGGACCGGTCCGCCCACCGCCCATACCCGACCGGACTAGACCCGCGCCCGAATTTGGAACGAGTACACGGGTAACCAGGGTGGGGGTTAAAACGGATCGGGACTGATTTAAAAAAAAATAGTGATAACCAGGACTGTGCCAACCCGTACCCGCTTAGTCCGGACAGCCTACCCGTCGAACCCCCCGCCCGAACCAGCCTGGATTGAACCCCCCTACTTGCCTACTCGTACCCGAAAATTCAAATAAAAAAAAAAAAACATATTTTTTTTTATTTCAAATTTATTTCCCCCCAAACCTGTACCCGTCTATCCATACTTGCCTACCCCCAAAAATTCAAATTTTTTAAAAAGAAAATATTTTTATTTTTAATATTCAAATTTTATTTCTCCAAAAAAAAATATGCGACCGAATATTCGAAACCGAATATTGTACTGAATACTCATTTTTTATTCGGATTCCAACCGAATATGAATATTTGGCTGACTAAACCAACTTTTAAAACACTGGGAATAACAGGACCCTGCTATTCGAAATCCATCTCTTCATTTATTTCGAGATTCGTGCACAAAAAAATATTGATTTTGAGATTTGTACATTATATAAAGTAAAGGGTAGGATTTATAATAGCAAGGTCCTATGATTCTTGAATCACAGTAGATTTATTTCCTTTTTTTAATATCCAACATTAAAAAAATAATATAATTAAATATTCAAATATTTTGAAAAAAATTTAGAAATGCTCAAACTGACGAAATTTTGGCAACCGAGAAAAGAATTAGACCGCCAAAATTTTCGATGGCCTAGTAACATAATTTTTTTTACTGAAATTCTGTTGTTTCTTTCACAAACTTTTTTTTTTTTTATATATTTATGGTTTTCACTTGAAGTAGTCTATTAAGAAATCTTGCAAATTGAAAAGGAGAAATATAACACTTGGTTAGAAAAATACCTCTTTTAATATTAATTAATAACAATTCTCTTGTTTGAACTACATCAATATGGGAAATCATAATCTCCCACTAATTAATTTCGCATTTATATGTGAGAACATATACTTGTGACATTTACGACCAAATTAAAACAAATTTGCAAGATTTTTTTTTTTTTTAAATCTTTACAGAGACAACAAAGTTGTGGGCAGAAATCAAATTCTCACCCTTTAAATAATCACCAGAGAACAGTTCTATAACCTTTTTTTCAAACTAAGTATGCTACCTCCTTTCTCAATTTGCACGATTTCATAATCGACTACTTAAAGTAATATGCATATGGTACGTTATAAAATAAGAGTTTAATAGATACTTTATAGTGTCGTAAATATGATCGTGAAGTATACTAATTAATGTCTAATATCATATCGCCATAATTAAATATGTTATTTGTGCAAGTTTTTGTCATATGAAAGTTATGTTCATGCATCTTACCTCATTTATATATATGACTGGCCTTTTGTGTATATAGAAAATAAGAATCTAAGAATTAGACAATATCTATTATATTTTTCATGGACATATATATATGAATGCCAATGAGATGTTTTATTATTAATTTTCTTCAATCTATCAGAATAAATTGTGTAAATATTTTTTTTTGAGTTGGATAAATTAATTTGTAATACAATAGCATTTGTTCATATATAGTATTTGGTTGATGTGCGAAATGCATGAACCAACTGCACACTAGTGGAGAATGTATTTTTAATATCGGCACATCATCAGACAAATTAGCAAAAACATGATACTGGTATATATCAGGAACGGGCAAATTTAAAAGCCGACCCTGAAACTAGGTATCAAGAATGGTCATTTATAAAAAAACGTTCCTGATAGGTCAGAACAAATCAAGAATGGTTGTTTATAAATAACCGTTCCTAATTTGTTCTGACCTATCAGGAACGGTTTTTTATAAACAACCATTCTTAATTGTGTACTATCAGGAACGGTTGTTTATAAACGACCATTCTTGATTTTTTTTTCTCTTAATTAGCCGCTCCCCTCCTTATTTCGTCTCCTCCAAATTTTCCAACTCCCGTCTAGAGTTTTTCATCTCCTGTGTAGTCAATCTCACTTCCCCTCTTTCAGTGCCACTGTGATTTCTTTCTTTCTCCAATATCTGTTTCTTTAACCCTAGCCGCTTCTCTTTAGACCCTAAATGCAGAAGCCAATACTCGTCGAATTCTTTAGATCCTTCATCACTATGAGACTGCTTGACGAGAACAAGACAACACTGGTGTTCAAAAAGCTGTTCAAGTTTGTCAAACTGATAGATCTCGTCAAAACTCGTCAAGTTTGTCACCATAAGACCACTTGACAAGAAAAAGAAGAAAAATAAAGTGTCTAACCTTTTAGGTGATTTTCAGGTTCTAATGATTGTTTTTTTCGTGTTTAATCTGTATGATTATGTTTCTTTCAATTGATAATTTGTAACTAATCTGTTTTCTGTTGAGGGGATTCGAGAAATCCAAAGAAAAGGGTGAGACGGATGGCAATTCAGAATTAAATGAATTTCTTGCTTCTCAAGTAATATTTATTTTTTTAGATAGATTTCTCATAGAATAAGTGGTCTTGTTAGTTCTATCTTTAATTAATTTATTATTCCTAAAGTTCTACTATTTTTGTTAGTTTACGCTTATGAGTTGATTGTATAGAACTTAAATTAACTGATTTGTGTTGAATTGATCAAGCACCAAGTTTATAAGATAACTTTCTTGTATGGTGAATTTTCAAAATCAGTGGGTTCAAATTTGCAGGGTGCTGATTATAAAATTGTTAAGTGAATTTGCGGAAATTCATAAGATACACGTGAAGTACGTGTAGAATCATTATTATAACCATATATATTAATTATCATTGTTTTTCTGTGGACCCCTCTGTTGTTAAAGTTTTTCTGTCTCTTAGCGTTTGGGTTCATGTAACACCCAACAACCATACTGTGTTATTGTCCTTTGTTGTGTTGTCTATTATTTTCCGTTTTGCACGTGGTATATATGTAGCAAACATGCTCACATATAGTTTATTTTTATTTATTTTTTCTTATTTGCAAGATTATATTCATCATCATACTCAATATAAAACAACAATATTTTTAACATATGAAACAACTTTTGTGCGTAGCATAGAGTAATAAATTATTTTATTTTGAAAACACATGTCAAGATAATTAACAAATGCATGATTTGTAGTGCATTATTCTTTTGAATACACGTGTCAAGATAATTATCATGTTCAACGGACTGTATTGCATTCTTCTTTTGGTGGCATGTAATTATCAATATTATAGTCGATTTTTTTTTCCCAAATTCAAGCATAACATCATATTGTCAAAATCTCAGAAAATGGTATTACTACTGACTTTACTAGGCCAGCGGTAAGTTGCGTTATGAAAGACCCGGTTATAATTGTAAACCGCTATATGTTAATTAGTGCATATCAATGTAACAAAAAAAATCAAAATTAATTTTGGTTTGTTTGGCTTGGTTGTCAATATTTTATTAGGCCGACTCTTGTAATTTTATAAATGAAATTAATTTCGGTTTGAACCGAACTAACAACTCAATGAACGTATGATACCCAATCTGAAATTTATCTATGACATTACTTAATTATATGAGAAATGTATAGGTTCTCAAGCCATCATATCCGAGCGCATCTCTCAACTAGTTTAACAAAAAAAAAAAAAAAAATTCAATTTTGTTTAACTTTCATTTTCAGCATCCATATTAAATTTTTATTAATAACATTTTAAAATGCTATTCACAAGTATTTAGACCTCTATATGCAAGCAATAAAATTCCAAAACTGTGTAATTTTAATTCTTAACTATTTTTATCTTCAAGCCAAATCGTATAAAAAAATTGATCACATTTCTTTGTGAATCTCATTTGAAAGATAAAATCATGTAAAAAGTGTTTGTATTTTTAGATTCATAAAATTGATAACAGATTATTGGGAAAGTGAATGAAAATGATCAAAGGAAAAGAAAAACTATGGGTGAAAATAATCTTTTCTTTTTAGATTGAATACAAAAGTAGTTAGAAATTATAATTACATAGATTTAGAATTTAGTTGCTTGCAGATAGAGGTTTAAATGCTTGTGAGTAGCATTTTAAAATGTTAGAAACAAAACTTTAAAAGATTGAATATAGACGCTGAAAATAAAAGTTATACATTAAATATTTGAGACACTCATTGAGAGATTTATTTAAAGTACAATTATCGGGTTCCTAATTATATTATATTATGTTATATTCCTCTTTCATTCTTGGCAGCTATATATGGTTTCGGATGAAAATTAAACATTATTTTGATTGGAGCATATACAGTGGAAAATTGGTAATGGGTATCGAATTTCTTTTTGGTACGATGCTTGAAATGGTCCACCCATTATTCAACTGTGTCAGCTACAGTCTACAGAACTCTCCATACAACTATTTCACTGAGAAAAGCACAACCCATCCTACAGGCTGTGGTTGAAAATTTCTTGAATTAGTATTATTGTAGGGACCTGGATGCAAAAATTTATTTTCAATGTATCAACATTGCATTGTCAAGATTTTCAAAAAAATAAAAAATAAATATTAAGCACCAATTATATAATAAAACAGCCTTCCAAACAAACTAGCTACTGATTTACCTTATAATTAGTAACATGCAACAAATATTTTCAATTCTCAAAAAATTGAGCTAACATCCATCTATATATATAAATTGCATGAAATATAAACCAGCTAATTACCCTAACAAAATTGTATGCTAATTTCTTCTGATAACGGTCATACGTCCCATAATTTTTGTAGAGAAAACTAATACCAAAGTATTTTAGGAAGTTTTATAAATTAATATTTGATTCACATGTTAATAAAGTATTAAGTTTTGTCCAATTAATTCTTTTTATTTTAAAAAAAAGGCAAGTTTTGTCTAATTCTTAAATGCTGATATCTCTATACAAAGAAGAAGATGTCCATGCTTAATCAGTTTGGACCATAGTGACAACTTAATAGTTCGAGAAAGGTTCGGCAGAGTCAAAAATTCGTGATTCGGGTATAATTCGGAAATAATTTAGAAATAATTTGTTTTTGTAAACACCAAATCAGTATAATTTGGGTATAATTCGGGAATAATTCGTTTTTGTACAAACCAAATAATATATTAAAATACTAAAGTTGTAAAAAAAAAAAGATTGTTTCGTTCATTTTATTTTTTTTATTAGTGTAAAAATAGAAAATTTTACATAGACATATTTATTTAATTATACTATATGAGTCATATCAATTTTATAGCTCAGTTTAACAAAAATCAGCATAGTAAGCAAGAATGGATACTAGTAAATAGTAAGAATTACCGTAATCATTCACCAAAATTTTAAAATAATAAAGATTTAAATACATATTGTTATTATGAAGGATTAGTGAGAAATCATGCCACTGTCAAAAATTTCAAATACAGTATGATCTTATTAAAAGCGGCAAATAACTTTTGATCCAAAGGCTCAGATTTATCCCTTTCACACTAAATTGTACAACAATTGTAGTCAGTCAAATTTTAAAAGCCTTTCACTCAAACTATAAAAAAAATTAAAAATTTCACCCACGTGGTCTGTTTGTACTTGTTGTACAGAGAAATTTTCATTTTTCTCTTCATAGTTCAAAGTAGCATACAACTATCACCACGTGGTGGGTCCATTGCCACACAAGTGCATAATATAATGCCACATTGACATAAAAGAAAAATGATATCGTGGACAGGAGATGCAGCGACGAACTTTTCCAATAAAAACGCGAATAAAACGTAAAATTTGTCAAATTCGCGAATAATTCGTGTACAAATCGTTTAATCTGCGAATTTTCGTTTTTAATCGCAGATTGATTCGTAGAATGTTCAAATCCGAATTATTCGCGAATAATTCACAAACTGTGTTACTATGGTTTGGACCTGCTATAGAAGAAACTACCAAAATTATATGAGGGTATTCTATATTTTGTTTGGGGAGTGCTATAATTAAATGCTTGATGTGATCGGACGTACAGTTTTTGATGTGTACAACTTCAACAGATCTTACACTCAAACTGTGTTTACATTCAACCCCCCCCTTTTTTTTTTTGTCAAAAATACTAATTTTGAAGTTTTTGATTGGTAAATACCTACATCATGAAGTTATTATAAATATCTCAATCGGCAGTGAGATTTTACTGTAGAAACAACAGTGACACCTATTTGCCATCTGATCAGAGATGAAAAGTCCCTAATAAATTAATTTGATGTCAGCTGACATCATCTCCAATTTTATACCATTGGCTTCTTCAATTCGCCCCAAAATGAAAACAACATTTTTTTTTTTTTTTGAAATACTTAGCAGATACTGCTAAGTTTTACATCATGATTATACAACGTGTATATACCTTCTATTCCTATTGCCTGATGCTATTAACACCGCTCTAGCACCATTGCAACCACATTTTGGTCTCCTGCACTGCCCATTCTGCCAAGTTCTCTTCAGTCACGCTGGTTCCTCTAAAGATTTTCCCATTTCTACTCTTCCAAATATGCCAACACGTCCCAACAAATTGCGTGGTCCATTCCTTTTTTGACACCCTTTCCATTCTTCTTACTGTTGCCCATGACTCTTCCCAAATTTCGTCTACTGATGGTTGATGTATCATGATTTTGTATCCTAAAATCTGAGATACCTGATCCCATACCCTCATCGCATAGGGACAGTGAAATAACAGATGCAGGAGCGTTTCAAGATCACGCCGACTGCACATCACACAGCTAGTTTCACACCGTATATTCCTACTTTGTAACCCATTACGTGTCAGGATCTTGTCTTTTAGGAACAAATATGCAAATATGTGAACTGTAGGTGGCATCTTACACTTCCAAATATATTCGTAACCCCATCTTATCATTCCTTCTCCAACCATCATTCTATAAACAGATTTTGCTGAATATACCCCCTGGCTGCTCCATCGCCACACTAGGCGATCTCTCGTGTTGTAGAACTGCACTTGCTCTTCTATAACCACCTCGGGAGCAATAACATGCGCTATTGGTAACGCCTCCCTTAGGCTTATCCTAGGATAATCTGCCTCATTAACCCTTATTATTGGGTGGTCCTGCCACGTGTCAAACCAAAATGAGATTCTCAACCCATCTCCAATTTCCCAGTACGCACTCCAATGAAAGATGTGTTTAATCTTCATGAGGTAGTTCCAGAAAAATGAACCTTGTGCCTTCCAGATTCTCGGTCCATTAGCATCAGAGCCTAATCCCTGCAACTTGGTAATCGTTTGTGACCATATGGACTCAGGATTAGTATATATGGACCACCACCATCTCAAGATTAGTGCTAAGTTATGAACTCTTAAATCAGGGGCACCCATTCCTCCCCACCTTCTAGGTAGTATTACTGTCTCCCAGTTAATCAGTGACATGCCCCTTTGCTGATTTTGAGATTTCCCCCAAATAAAATTCCTTCGGATTCTATCGATACTGTCAATTACCCATACTGGCATCGGAAAACAAGTCATGAAGTATGTAGGAATAGATGATAAAACCGACTTTGCCAGTTGTACACGACCTCCTCTAGATATTAGCCTCCCCTTCCAGCCCTCCATTCTTCTTTCTATCTTCTCGATTAACCTGATATAGGCACTTCTGTTGGGTTGCCTTGTTGTTAGTGGCATTCCAAGATAATCCATTGGCAGGTCCTCTCTATCACAACCCAGAACAGTCACAGCTACTTGCACCTCTTCTTCTGACATATTAAAGGGTATAATTGCACTCTTGGTGTAGTTTATCAGAAGGCCAGAGACCTCCGAGAACAATCTGAGCACAATTTTGAAAGTTGCTAATACCCATAGTTCAAAAAATCGGAATCGGAATCGGAATCGGATTTTTGACCGCCTAGTTAAAATCGGATAAATCGGCCGGAATCGGAAAATCGGATCGGTAAATCGGATTTTTTTGGCAGAAGCCTTGTTTTGTAGCCAAAAAGTAGGAAAAAATTGATAAATTTTTTTTATAAAAAAACTATGTTAATTAAGATAATATTACACTCATATAATTCACTAATTATTTAATGTATTACAAACATTACAAATATAACATATTTTTATTGCCAGAAGCTATGCCGAGCTGGCTGAATCATCTCATCGTCCTCTGTATTAAAAGACGAATAAGGATATTGTTGTACAGGACCAAAAAATGAAGACATTAATGTAGTATCAAATGAAGAATTATTAGCATCCTCATATCCAACATATGGATTGTATGTGCTAGAAAATTCTGAATTACTACTTGAATTGTAATCTGGTTGTACTCCATATGTAAATGAGCTTGAATGATATCCTCCACTAAACTCTGAGGTCCCATACATGCTATCATAAGAATTAATATTTCGATGCCTTGCTGATAGTTCATTGACATCTCTATATTGTCTTCCTGTATGTTCACTCTCTGAGGTTGGGCCCTGTGGTTGTTCCCTTTGCTGGTGGATTGGTTCAGAATCTGAATTTTGAGTTTCCAGATTTGTAATAGGGACACCATCACTACCACCACTGTCACTCTTTGAATTGTTATTATTGCCCTCATCATCAGAAACATCATCTAGCCACTCATTGTCTCTATCATCAAGAACAGCGTCTTCTTCTTCTCTGATATTAAAATAATGATTAAAATTAATTAACTATTTGTATCACCAGTTTTAATGTATATAAAAAAAAAATTCCATTACCTGATCCAAGTTTGAAGCGGATCATCTTCATGAAATATTTGATCAAGATCAATTATCTGATTCGAATCATGATCATATGTTCGTCTCAGTTGTCTTTCTCTTAGGCGCATATTGTAGTGGCAAAAAACAAGATGCATAAGCCGGTTCATTTTCAAACGATTTCTTGTTTTTGTATGGATCAAAGCGAATGTGGACCAATTTCTCTCACAATGTGAGGAAGAGACCGTTTGGCTTAAAATTCGAATAGCAATAGGTGCTAAATTTGGACATTCTTCTCGTCCATAGATATTCCACCATTCAGCCGGAGGGCACTGTTTTGCTGCTGTTAACATTTTCTCAGTAGAAAATGTTCCTAATCTTCTACGATACCGTTCAGCCTGCAAATAAATTTATTCTCATAATATATAAATATTAGAGATTAATAATAGTAAATATTCCATATCAATAAAGTTTGCACAATAATAATTTACCTCTCTTTCTGCGCTAATTTGTTTAGCCAAATTAGGTTGTAATCTTGTAATGACATTTCTAAGGCCTCTCAATACTTCAGTGTCATTTTGAACTGCTTGTGAGAATTGGAATCGCGGATTGAGAAAATATCCTGAAAAGTTAATGATATTACACAAGTATTAATAAAAAATATATAAAATAGCTTATTATTTTAAATAAATATTTTACCTGCTGCATGTATATCTCGGTGAAGTGTTTTTTCCCATCTTTTATCAATTATTTTCCACCATTGTTTGCTGCGTCTTGCACCAATACTCTTTTTGATTTGCTCTTTCGCACGATCCATTGCTTCATATAAAAAACCCATTTCGGCTTTGTCATCGCAATCCACCATTCGTAACACTTTAACTAGTGGCTCAAATAGTTGAATTGTCTCAGCAACAGAAATCCAATATCTTTCATTGAGCAAAAGATCTCTCACATTTTCAGCACCTTCTTTGTCCTTCTTTGTTTTCAACTTTCGAACTTGTTCAATCCAATTTGACTTTAGACCCATCTGTACAAGTGCATCCTTAAATGTGTATATGCTTTGTAAAGTAATGAAATTTGTTGCAAAGCGTGTGATACCGGGTCTAAGCAACTCCCGATTGTTGGTAGCTTCATGCATCAAGTTAAGAGCCCACTGATGATTATATATAAAATTTGTAAAATTTTGTGCCTTTTGAACAACATCTTTTATTTCATCAGTGTTACCAATATCTTCTAACATGAGATCAATACAGTGGGCAGCACATGGTGTCCAAAATATGTGGCTGTAATGATCCATGAGAAGACTTCCTGCTTTCTTAAAATTTGCCCCATTGTCGGACACTACTTGGACAACACGAGTGGCACCAACTTCTTCAATCACTTCTTCAATCAAACCGCAAATATAATTTGCACTTTTGTAATTATTCGTTGCATCGACAGATTTCAAAAATACCGTTCCTTCGGTACAATAAACCAAAAAATTAATAATATTTCTTTTATTATTAGAGGTCCATCCATCACACATTATGGTACAACCAAAATCATCCCAGTGGCTATGAAAGTTTTTTATGTGATTTTCAATTTCCCCAACCTCCATTGGTAGATATTTATTATAAATCTCATGTGACTTTGGTGCACGGACTCCAGTTCCACATTCCTGTGTTGCTTCAATAGCCTTTTTAAAGTAGGCACTATCCGCAACATGTGCAGGGATACCATCATGAACAAAGAACTTTGTCCACGCTCGACCTAAATATTGTTTTGCATCTTTTATACCCCTTAGCACAACATTAGAAATTTTGGGTTGTCGACTTGTTTGTTTTGAGTGTAAATAATCATCGACCATAGGTTGCCTATTAGCCATCCCGATCCCTACATTCAGCAATCTCTTATTACGACCACCAAACCCTTCAGGCGCACGCATAGAAGCAGAACGCCCTAACTCTGCTCTAGAAGATCCTTCGCCCCCCTACGTTGAAATTGTTCAACCCTGTGAAACTCTCTACTTTCTCTTAGAGCCCTATGAAGTTCGGGATCAGAGACATCCTCATCCGATAAATTTTCTGGGACTCTTGTCAACTCATCTGCTATTATTTCTTCTCGTGCCCTTGTTCTTTGTTTTTCTAGTTTTTTTCCTCGAACATATTGATTAAATTGAGCTTGAATTTCTTTTGGGACTTGAGTACATATCATAACATTACCCTTTATCCCACCCAAATGTTGTTTTCCTCTATAAATTCCACCTGAAATGATTCTATGACACCATTTACATTTTACTCTTTGTTTATTAGCATCAACTGCTTCAAAGTGTTCCCAACCAATATCTTCTACTCTACATGTCGATTTGCCTCTATCAGCCATATCTAAATTAAATAACAAGATATTATAAATAAATTAATTATTATGTCTACGATCCTAGTGTTAAAAAAATTATGGAGAACAAAAGTAATGAATTATTATTAGCTATTGATGAGTAATTTTCAGAACAATCGACAGAAAATTATCAGAATTTATAATATATAAAAATTATAAGAGGTTGCAGAAAAAAATACAATTCATTGGAAAATTGCTGATTTTTTTTCATCAGTAGCATAAAAAAAATGAGAGCACCTGAATTAGTAGTGCAAGCAGAACTGAGAGCACCTGAATGAGAGCACTTGTAATTAGCACCTAAATGAGAGCACTTGTAATTAGCACCTGGAAGTGGCTGCCAATAAAACCATTTATAAAGAGAAACTTGGAAGTGGCTAAGTCACATGCGTTTGTTTTTATTGTTAATAATGTATTTGTTTTTATTGTTAATACTCACTAAATTTTCATCAGAAGAAGTCTAGCAAGTCACATGCATAATATAATGAGCATCACATGCAAGAAAAAACAAATTGAACACTAGTTATGCTACTGCCCAGGACCTTTCATTAAAAAAAAAAAAGAATGAGGGCCTTTCACTAAAAAAAAGATATATACATATTAAGTTCTGAATAAGAAAAACATCAAGGACCTATTTAAAAAAGTGTCAAATATCGGTGTTCTTCACTTCTTCTCCTCCTGCACCCCGAAAAGTAAAGTCTGGCTCCCCTATCGTGTATTTCTTGCTCTAATAATGCTCTGCCACCATTGACTTCCCTTTGAATTTGTTAACGCAAAAAGTGACTGATCGAAAACTCACTTTCCCACTTTTATTAGCTTATTGACTTGTTTAGAACCTGGGCATTGGTCTCGACCTATACACCTTCTCACTTCGGTGTTCTTCTCGGCAAAAATCAGCGCCTTCTCGGCAAAAATCAGCGCCTTTCGGGCTACCTTCTCCTCTTGCGTGCCTTCTCCCCCTTTCGGGCTGCCTTCTTCTTCTCTGAATCGGCACAAAGGGGGATTCAAATGGCGCGATTTTCTCTTAATCAGCACAGAGGTTAGTCAAATTGAATTTTTTTTGCTTTAAATCGTTTGAATCGGTGTAAATCGGTGTAAATCGGACTAAAAATTGGAAAATCGGCCGATTTTTTCACTGTTCATCCGCTTTTTTTGAAAAAAATCGCACCAACTTGACAATCGGGCAAAAATCGGCTCGGTCCAGTCTGATTCCGAGTTGAATCGGTCGATTTGAATCGGAATCGGCCGATTTTTCGAACTATGCTAATACCCCTGGTTCAGCATGCACAATAAATGCCGTGTCATCCGCATACTGTAGTGAAATAATTGATTCCCTTATGGTGGGTGAAATGGGTGCTCTAACCAGTGTGCTAACAGCTTGAACCATCCGCTGCAGTACATCTACCGCCAAAATAAATAGTAAGGGGGACAATGGGTCCCCCTGCCTCAGTCCACGTGTATGCTTGAAAAATTCTGAATGGTTGCCATTTATAACCACTGATGAGGTCGCTGTTGTGAGAAGGTTGGTAATCCATGCTATCCACCTAGCAGGGAAACCTCTGCACTTCATCACTTTAATGAGAAAACCCCAATGCAGTGTGTCAAAAGCCTTCGAGAAATCTATCTTTGCGAAAACAGTTTGCCGGTTTGTTCCTTCAATATGGTGCAGCAGTTCTCTTGTGACCAAAAAATTTTCTGCGATGTATCTCCCTCGGACAAAAGCTGTTTGGTTCGGTGATATTAGCTCCGGCAATCTTGTACTCAACCTGTTTGCCAAAATTTTTGCAATTAGTTTAGGTAGAGCATTAATTACCGAAATGGGTCTGAAGTCTCTTAATACATTTGCATCCTTCTTTTTTGGTATCATGACCATGTTACCCCTA
This sequence comes from Carex pumila, assembly GCA_033356055.1. Classification (NCBI taxonomy): domain Eukaryota; kingdom Viridiplantae; phylum Streptophyta; class Magnoliopsida; order Poales; family Cyperaceae; genus Carex; species Carex pumila. Next base: position 91,222 of record JARJHM010000972.1, read on the forward strand.
TTCATTTCTGATAAGTCCAATGAGTGTTCATAGAAAGAGTGTAACAGCTTGAGCAAATCTTCCTTTATTTCGTGCCAAAATTCCTTAATGAATTCATTGGGTATCCCGTCGGGACCTGATGCCTTGTTTGATGCTAATTGTTTGACTGCTCCGTGCACTTCTTCCTCTGTAAATGGTTCCTCTAAGTGACTTAATTCCATTTGTGTTGGATATAACACTCTTGGATTAAAATCCTTTGCCTCAGCAGTTGCACCCATGATCCCCTTCATGTGATCAAAGAAAAGCCTTTGGATTCTGTCTTCATCCGTTATCACCCTTCCTCCTTCCTCTATGGATAATACCAGGTTCTTTCTACTTCTTGCTGACGCATAGGCATGGAAATAGGCAGTGTTTCGATCTCCTTGACTTAGCCACTTACAACGAGCCCTTTGCTGCCATCTTAATTCAATAATGTTTGCTAATTCAAAAGCTTTTTCTCGTATCTTGATCCGCAATGATCTTTCTCTTTCGTCTAGCAGCCTTCGCTCCTCAATCTTATCAAAAAAACTTATAGCATTCTTACAGTGCACCAGTTGCTCTTCCATTTTGCCAAAGTTTAGTTTATGCCAAGCCCTTAATTCATGATGCAATCTTTTTATTTTCTCATCAAACTCCTTGCATTGCAACCTCCTATTCATGTCGGTTTGCTGCCATATATCCCGCACCCTGTTTCTAACTTCTGGATACTTGAACCAGAATTTTTCTAACCGATATGGAGTTGCCTTCATCTGCCTTTGCTTGCAAGTTAACAACAGAGGAACGTGGTCTGAAACCACCATCTCCAAAGCCATTAGTGTGATGACCGGAAAACATAATGACCAGTCTGTGGTCATGAACACCCGATCTATCTTTGAAAATGATGGATCAGGTCTTTTACTTGTCCATGTGTATCGCCTGTTTTTCAACGGAACATCATACAATTGGAGCTCGCTTATGAGGCTATTGAACAGGTCCATAATAGGCCATGCCCGTATATCCCCTGGCCTGTCCTCAATCCAGCGAGAAATGTTGAAATCTCCCAAACAGATCCATGGTAGTGAAATCAGATCTGCCAGCTTCCTCAATTCTTCTACAAAATCCTGTTTGAATTCATCCACACTCGGCCCATACACATTTGATACCACAAACACTTGCCCCGTATTTTCCTGTCTCAATATCGCAGAGCATGTGTGCCTTGTTACCCATGAATTAATTAGTGTGTAGTTACGTCTCCAAGCAATTATGCAACCTCCAGCAGAATGGATTGCATTGAGTCCCACCCAGTCCCGATCAAAATAATTTGGTAGGACTCTTGCATATTGAAAAACATCCAATCTATTCCATTTAGTCTCTTGTAGGCATATGATATCGCATCTGGACTCCCTAATCAGATTACATACCGTATTGCCTTTTTTAACATCCCCTAATCCCCTGACATTCCACGACAAAATCTTTATTTTTTTCATCTTCATTAATCACTAATATACAACTGGAACTTCTGAGATTCGGTTCCAACAGGCTACTGGCCCGTGCTGGGACCCCCCACTTCTAGGCCCTTTTCTCCAATAGGCCTTGTTAAAATTCGGCGTTGTTGATTATCTTCCTGAATCATGTGCAATACTTCAGAAATGTTAACTCCTGTTAGGCCCGCAATATCCACATAATGAGCATAGTCCACTCGGACTTCATAAAATCCATCAGGATTTTTTACCACCTCTGCTGCAGGCTTTGGGTCAGGTGCAAGCCTACTTGCTCCTAGTTTCCCCTTTAATTTTCCTGAGGCCCGTAATTCCGGCCCATTTTCTTCCATCCGTTCCTTTTCCTTCTCCGGATTTTCTTTTGCTTGTCTCAGTGTGAGCGCCTTGGGATCCCCATGTTTTGTAGTTCCTGCCACATGAGAATTTGTCTTGTTTCCTGTTTTGTTGCCTAGCCTTCCTGCATGGGTGTCAGTCGTACAAGACAGACTAGAAATTAGAAGGTTCCTTGCAGAGGAATCATTCCTCAATGATCGTGAGCCATCATCCTCCTGCACCGGACTGGTTTGTGACTGTGACTCTGTAGCCCTTCTTGTGTCTGCTCCACTACTAAAGTTTCCCCGACCCGCATGACTCTCCACGTCTCCTCCTGGATTCACTATAACCATAGACGTCATTTGATTTTCCATAGTCATAGAATCATCCGGATCCTCTGTGGTCACAATTGTGTGACTCTGATTCGCTGTGGCTTCCTCTTCTTCCCCATGCATTTCCATTTCTTCGCCATGGCCATCAATGTTTGCATGTCCTTCCTCTTCCCCTCCTTCCCCTAAATCTTGTGAGATATCTCTGTCCCTAGTCTCTCTTGTGAAGTACTCTCTTATCTGCGCCGGCAACGTTGCTATGTCCTTCCCTCTGCACAACTCTTCTAGGACTACTTTGCTCATTCGTATGTCCTCTTCATCCTCTGGCGGTGGGCCTCGAAACACCATCGGAGGCTTTGGGAGTTCAGAAGGCTCATACAGCGGCACCTCCATGTGTTTGACTACCAGTACTCGTACAGGATGTCGAATACCCCCTACTACCATCTCCATAATTTTTGGAATATTGTCCAAACCATCCGTTGCCACCCCAGCTATCCATCTTGAGAAGTCTCCTGGAGCTTTCAGAGAGACTGTTCCTAGATACACCCCAAATGAGCTAACTGCCTTTTGTACTAAATCCTCTCTCCATAGCGGCACCGGTATGCCAATCAATTCTACTAGCACTTTGTGTGTTGGTACCAGAACTGTAGCATCCAGCAATGGGCTCCAAGGCTGGAAAGTGAGACCCATGTTCCAAGCTTCATCTGGGATAGCCGTAATGAAGTCCTCCGGCAAGACACCTGGCGGAAGGTTGAGAAGATACTTTTCACCTGGCAACAGTCCCACTTTGAGGTCAGTCTGGGCCACAATGCCTGACCTTGTGATTACTGTTGGAATTAATTTTAATTAATTACAACATATGTGGGCTTATATGTAATATAAATATATATTGAATAATAGACTGTCAAAATTAGACCCGTTATGAAGTGATCAAATTAAGTATTATTTATCGGGTTCAATATGTGTCATGAGAGGTGGGGCCTTTAATGTGTAGAACGCGTATTAATAACTTTATGATTTAGTGATGGTCTAAATTATATAAAGTTTAGTAATAATACAATTATGCTATTGGTCCCTGGGGAACACAATCAAATATGACAATGTTCTGATAATAAGGAAATATCCAATAAGGTAAGTTCTGAATTCAGACCCACTAAGGATCCAATAAGATTTAATTAATTAATTAATTAATTAATTAAATAAATAAATAAAAAGGAAGAGGTGCCTGATGAATGTTGATATCAATTAAAAGGGCCTAGTTACTCCTGAGATATATGGTTTTTTCAAATGGAGTCCGTATCCTTTTAATTGGAAAATACATCACGTCTCTGTCTTTCTCTCTCTACTCTCTCTCTAAAGAAAACTGAAAAGAGATTAATATAGAGTGATTAAGAAGAGGAGTTTAAGTTCAGAACTTGAATCGGGTATTGGGTATCTCTCTTTGTGTGAAAGAGAACGTTGTCGCTGCCGCCTCTCTCGATCTCTCCATCGGACTTGAGAGGGATTACTTGGAATTCTAAGGGCTTCCGGTGATCAACGGTGATCGTGCATTCCTGGAAGACCATGGCTACCGATCAAGGTAACTTTAAATTTCAGATTAGGGTTTACTAGAGGATCATGACAATTTAGGGTTTATATTATGTAAACGGTTCTGCATAAAATAAATTCAACAAGTGGTATCAGAGCCTACTCTAGTTGAACCGATTAATTTCTGAATAAATAGATTTTGTTAGATTTCAGAAATTAATTATTTGAAATTTCTGGTTTGAAGTCAGAGGCGTAACTCTGTTTTTAATTTGACTTGTACGTTACTCTGTTTTGGTTTTATGATCCATATTTAGTTATTTTTGGTTTTATGGTCTGTGGCGCCTCTGTTTTGTATTGGCCGAATATATATATATATTTTTATTCGCTATCCAATTAAGTCACTGTTTTAATAAGTTCAATTAAAACTTGTTTTGATAAGGAAAAAGGTTTTTTGTAAATTTTCGGCAAGAAGAAAATTTACGGAAATTTATACAAATCATTTGTATAAATTTTTCGCCCAGACCATAAAAGTTATTTTCGGCCAGACTAAAGGTGTATTAAATTGGTATTAACTATTGACCAATTAATTTTGACCAATCCAATTATGTTTACACTATTTTAATCTGGCATTGATCAATTAAGATTAATTTGTAGATTATGGCAGAACCGGAATAGAGTAATAATTCGGTTAAGCCATTGTTTTGGTATTCCGCTGCAATAATTAAATTATTTGGCTAAGCCAACAGACATCAATCGATTAGGCCAAAACATACCAATTAAGTCATGGTTATTTAAGCCTAATTCGGTTAAGTCAAATTTTGATAAATTTTCTTCAGATAATATTAATCATTATGAAGGCTTCAGATTTAGATATATTTTGAAAAATGATTGATAAAGGTATCATCTTGCCAAAGTAAGCTCTCATACCGGCGTTAATCATTTGTCAATTTATACACAGTAAATATACATATGATACTTGGTTATTGGACTGGCCCAAAGGAAAGACAATAATTAAGTGTTATATGTGTATTCTTGTGGTAATGAATAGGTAAATAGTCAATAAGTTTTAGATGTAATTAGTTAATCGGCCCAAAGGAAGGTTGACTAATTGACATCAAATAGACTGTTATATTCGATTACTACACCTATTTATCTTAGAATAATAACTGACTCCAAAGAGCACTTATTGTTTGAGGATACTTAGTTGATGGAATATGCCTTATTTTGATTTTTTATTACTATTCGGTTATTTGATTTGTTCTTTGTGAATATTTTCAGCAAAAATTACTGATCTTACAGCCGGCATCAATAGCATTCCGATGCTGACGGGTTCTAATTACAAGGATTGGAAAGATAATCTTGAGATTATCCTTGGGTGCCTTGACCTGGACATAGCGTTGCAGGAGGCCAAACCTACCGTGCTTGTTGCGACTAGTTCTGAAAAGGAACAAACTGCACATGCACGGTGGATGAGGTCAAATCGCTTGTGTCTCCGGGTCATGCAAAAGACCATTCCTGAAAGTTTTAGGGGACCAGTTTCTGATTCCACTCTTGCTAAAGACTATCTTAAGGAAATTGAGCAGAGGTTTGTTCGGAATGAGAAGGCTGAAATAGGCATTCTTTTAAACAAACTCTGCACAATGAAATACAATGGTAAAAGTAATGTCAGGGAGCACATTCTTGAAATGATGCATACCGCTTCAAAACTGAAGGGACATAAGCTAGATATATCGGATGATATGCTAGTTTATTTGGCCCTTAACTCTCTTCCTGTCTCATTTGGACAGTTCAAGGTGAGTTATAACTGTCAGAAGGACTCATGGACAGTTGATGAACTCATCTCGCACTGTGTTCAGGAGGAAGAGAGGTTGAAGTCGGACAGGAGCGAAAGCGCAAACATTGCTTCTACCTCTAAGGAAAAAGGGAAAAAGAAACGTAAGGCAAATTCTGATGCTGCATATACAAGTTCGCAGAAGAAGCCCAATAAGGATAAGAAACCGGTTATCGGATCAGAGCCGAATAAGGAAAAGAAAAAGGGTTGTTTCTTCTGTGGATCTGAAGGGCATGTAAAGAAAGATTGTTCCAATTATCACGCATGGCGTGTTAAGAAGGGTACTAATTTTTCTTTTGTTTGTACAGAAGTTAATGCAGTTTCAGTTTCCATAGACACATGGTGGATAGATTCAGGTGCAACTACTCACATTTTTGTGTCTATGCAGGGTTGCCGAAGTTACCGGAAGCCAAATGATGGTGAAAGATACATCTATGTGGGCGATGGAAACAAGACAGAAGTTGAAGCTATAGGGCATTTTAGATTACTTCTGAAAACTGAATTTTATTTGGATTTGTTTGATACCTTTGTTGTACCGTCTTTTAGGCGGAACTTAATTTCTATTTCTGTATTGGACAAATTAGGTTTTACTTGTTCATTTGGAGATAGAAAGTTTGGTTTGTATCAAAACTCCAATTTGGTTGCTTCTGGTTTTCTATCTATTTTGGATAATCTTTATGCTTTAGATACTATTGCTTCATATAATGAAACCCTGAACAATGAAACTCGAAACGTTAGACAGAAATTAACACATCAGGATTCAGCTGCACTTTGGCATAAGCGTTTAGGTCATATTTCTCAACAGGGAATTACACGTCTTATTCAAAGTGATATTCTGAGACCCTTAGACATGTCGGATCTTGGTCCGTGCATTGAGTGTGCGAAGGGCAAACAAACAAGCATGCGCAAATATACAGCCAATCGTGTGAATGACATCCTTGAACTGATACATACGGACATATGTGGGCCATTCCCTACAGCTACTAGGAATGGGCATGTATATTTTATTAGTTTCATTGATGATTATTCTAGATATGGTTATATATTTTTAATTAAAGAAAAGGCTCAAGCTTTGGACACGTTTAAATCCTTCAAGGCTGAAGTTGAGTTACAGCTCAACAAAAGGATTAAAAGCGTCAGATCGGATCGTGGTGGTGAATACTATGGTCGGTATGACGGTTCAGGAGAACAACGTCCAGGGCCTTTTGCTAAATTTCTAGAGGAAAATGGGATTGTGCCACAGTATACAATGCCGGGTTCGCCCGCAATGAACGGAGTGGCTGAAAGGCGCAATCGAACATTAATGGAGATGGTGAGAAGTATGATTTCTCATACTTCACTTCCATTGAACCTCTGGGGAGAAGCACTTAAGGCAGCAGCATATATTCTGAATCGGGTACCGACTAAGGCAGCGAACAAAACTCCATATGAAATGTGGACCGGGCGAAAGCCTAGTCTTCAACACTTAAGAATCTGGGGTTGTCCTGCTGAAGCTCGGCCTTATAGGCCACAAGAGAAAAAGCTGGACGAAAGGACAGTTAGCTGTTATTTTGTCAGATATGCGGAAAGGTCCCGGGGGTATAAGTTTTATGATCCCACTAACAGAACAATTTTCGAGACAAATACAGTTAAGTTCTTTGAGGATGTTATGGTTCAAGGGGGAAATACAATCAAATTGTCTTTGAAGAGAAACAGGATTCTCCTATACAAGAGGCGCCATCAACCTGGTACCAATTGTAATAAGAATATCTGGGAGACTCATTGGTTCAGGATCCTACTGTGAATGAACCTGCAGTGTATGAACCTCCTAGAAATGGAAGAGAATCCGGTTCAAGACAATGTTGATGTTGAAGA